>JANKKB010029622.1:0-27032 GCA_026225775.1 Bursera palmeri | reverse complement strand
ACTCATCAACCCTAACAAATGATCATGAACATCCATTGAAAATTCTTAGTTTCTAAGACTGAAAATGACTTGTGACCCATCTAGGTATAATCGGTTTAATATATCAAACAGTTTGATAAGTTAATAAATTTTTTAATTATTGAATGCAATATGGAATGATTCTCATAATAAAATTACGTAAATTATGAGATTTTAACATATATCTTAGAACATGAGTTATAATTATCTTTATTTAATTATAAAAATACTTTTTATATCGAAGTCGATATCGGTAGCGCTGGACATGGGTTGGGTCGGGTCCGGTCTAACCCCGACTCAAACCCAAAACCTGATAGATAAGAGAAAAAGAATTCAAAGTTGGATTCGTGTAAAAATAGACCCGACTAGTCGGGTTTGATCGGGATATCAGGTTAGTCAAACTCGGTTGACTTACCACTTCAGGTCGGGTTTAAATCGGATTCGGACCAGGTTTAGTTAAATTAATATTATATAATAAATAAAAAATTTTACATAACATACATAAAATGAATCGTAGCCTAGGGATAAGGTGCAGAAAGGGTTTAGTAAAGGAAAAATTATAATAACCCCCCCAATTAAATTTGAAGAACACTTAACCCCATATTTTTACTAAACTAACACTTATCCCCCAAATACTCTTAAAAAACTAACATTTATCCCCCAAATATTTGGGGGATAAGTGTTAATTTTGAGAAAACAGTGTTAATTTTTTGGGGGATAAGTGTTAGTTTAATAAAACTGTGGGGTTAAGTATTTTCTTGAAATCTAATTGGGGGGTCAGAGTAAATTCCCCGTTTAGTAAATGTGAAAGTTTGAATCCTACCTAATTTAATGTTTTTTTCAAAAAACAATCAGGTCGAGTCGGATAAAAATGTCTAGCCGTCCTATCTATCAGTGGGAATGTTTTATAGAATTTAATAAAGAAAGAAATTCTATATAGAATAATTGCCAATAGCTAGACCAAGTTAGTAGAAAACAAAATTTGGAATTATTTTCACAACACGTAGAATTCAAAATTTGGAATTATTTTCGCAACACAACGCAACATGGGTCATTCTCTCGTCACATTTTAGAAGTTAGAGAATCTAGTGTTACGTTTCGGTCAATCTTCTTTTGAATATATTTTCAAAAGTTATCGAATATCTCTCTATCAATAGACTTAATTGGCTTTGTTGACGGAGAAAATAAAATCATCAAACAATTTCAACAAATCTTGTCAAGTGATTTTCATTTTTCCACCATCGAATGGTCGATGAAATTCATTAATAAAGATGTCCATTATCGCTTTCGAAAGAATATAAACTATATTAATTATATAATAATGACGAAGAAGTTTGGTAGCCCAACTCAAGAGTGATCAACTTGTAGGATTCATACATGTTTCAGTGCCTGGCAAGACTATCTAGATGATTGCTGCTATCATTCACATGCAACTTACAGGTGTCTCATAATCTTGATTTTGAGTGGAGATAGAAATAAACAGAAATTAATCAAGTCAAAAAGTATGTTTATGGTAATGAATAAGCTAGCCACACCTCACCTATTGATTGTAATTGTTTTGCACAATTGCAGTTAAACGTCAAATTGCTAAAATTATTCTTAGACGCAACTCAACAGAACCACACATCACTCAATGCGTAGATGTAATTTGACAATCCGATACTTTACTTAATCAATATCTGGCATCTCAGTTCAACAACTTGCAAGTTACTTTTTTAGATGATTAATTATACTTGATAAATGTTTAATCAGATGTTAAGCTATCGAATTTGTTTATTTTATAATTCGATGTCTTATTTGATAACCAAACACTTAAGTAGATAATAAAAAATTAAATTAAAATTTTACTAGAACTCATTAGAAGCTAAGATGGCCTAGTTTGGGAAAGATGGTTTTGGAGTAAGCAATATTGTCAAATTAACCTGATAATCATCATCTAGGATTCTTAAATCAGAATAGGATAAATGCACATGAAAATAAGGTGATAAATTTGACACTTACTTGTTCAATTTGATGCTAGCTTGAATTAGATGGTCATGAATATTGGTAAACCAAATGCAAAGAGAGGTATCACTTTAAGCTTTACAAAAATCCATATTCATTACTTTATCGTCATTTTCTTCGAGAATTGCTAAAAAAAATTAAAAAAATCAACCTTCCTTGTCTATCTTTACTCTTATTAATCATCTATATCACCGACGGACGAAGATTTATGTAAGAGATGACATCTTATAATTTTTGGTATTTATAATATTTCGATAAACTTTGATGGTGTAAGAGAATTTATTACAAATAAAAGAAGAGTGCACTTAGAAAAATAGACATAATGAACCTTACCCACAAATCTAAATACAATAAATCAAAACTTAACATAATAATATCTGATAATTTATTCAATAAATACAAATTCATAATTACCCTGACGAGTTAGTTGTTAATATTCATAGAAGATTCTTAGAATTTGTATTCTTTTAGTAAAATTTAACATTTTACAAAGGTAAATAAAGGCTAATGACCCTGTAAAAAGAGTTGTTGAAGTAAGGTAATGGAGTGCTTTGACCTTCGTCCATCCATATCCATTAATTGTTACAAACACACAGTTGTTTACAATTGTAAACTTGCTTGCTTCTTCTCTAGAAAAAAAATTACAGAAGGAAGTGATTGTATAATGATGAGAACTAAAATAGAAAAATGTACAGATTAAATAGCACAAGCTGCACAAGACAAAGTAATTTACAAAAGCAGGGCGAAGTCATAGCATCCAGGAGCAGAATTAATTACAATTCCTTAAGTGGTCATGACTCCGAAGTCCCTCTTTCATTCATCCTGTTCATGATTTGTGATGCATCATTTAGCCTATTTGCTCTTTCATAGATGCTGGCAGTGACAAGATGCAATTCCTTTTTATTGATGTTGGACTCAGAGTCCAGCCTCTGGAAGAGTGACTCTACCATGTTAAAGTGCTTTCTAGCACCATACAGACTGAGCATCTGGAAGTGAACTTCATCCGAAAAGACACACCCTTCTTCCTGCATTTCCATATACAGAGACTCTGCCACTTCAAATTCCTGCAGCTTGCCATAAGCATTCAGGACAAGAGCAATCACATTCGAATCAGGAAAATATCCTGCAGTTCTCATCTTTTCAAACACCTCAATAACATTTGCATGCTTCTTGTTCCTTGAGAAAAGCTCAATCATGCACCCAAAAACTGATATATCCTTTACTTCCCCATTGTCAAACGCCTGACGAAAAACCCATGTAGCCTCTTCTATCCTACCAGCCTTGGCAAGAATTGCTATGGCAGTCTCCCTAGGGATGTTATCTGGCTGCTTCAGCTCATGAAGCAAACGCTTAGCATGAGCAACCAAACCAACTCTCTCGTAAGCAACAATCATAGTCTGATAAAGCACCTGATCAATCTCAATCCCAGAGCTCCTCAACTTCTGGAACAAGATTGCAGCTCTATCCAATTTCCCTGCCTTACCCCATATAGATATTATTGTTGAGTATGTAATGGCATTAGGTTCTATCCCTCTATTCTGCATCTCTTGAACAAGATTAGTTGCTTTCTCGTGCTCAAGAGATTTCCCATAAATCTTAATCATTGTGTTATATGTAACAACATTCTGCTCAATTTCCTTCCTTTGCATCAATCTAAATAAATGAATCGCCTCCCCAAAAAGCTCAGCCTCACCATATACTCTCAAAATGGTATTGTAACTAATGACATTAGGTTCAATCCCCATCTTCCTCATGCTCCAAAACAACCGATCTGCTTCCTTAGCCATATCCAACTGCCCATAAACATCAATCATTATATTACAAGTAGTAAGATCAAGCGGACAATTAACTTCATTCATCTCAGCGAACACAGAAAGTGCCTCAACAAACTTCTGATTCTCAACATAGATATTCAAAAGCGTCGAATAACTAACTGTATCCGGTACAACACCCATCTCCCTCATCTCTTTAACAAGCAGCCTAGCCTCTCTAAACAACTTAGCTTTCCCAAACACATTAATCATAGTATTATAAGCAACAAGATCAGGCACAATCCCCGAATTCTTTACCCTCGAAAAGATCGAAATTGCCTTCGAATAATCACACAACTTCCTCGCAAGCTCAATCAAGTTACTATACAACACAAGATCACCCGAAACGCGGTCTTGTTCCATCTGCTGCAACCAAGAAAGTGCAGAATCAAACATACCCTCTTTGCCAAAACACGTTATAAGCGTCGAATAAGTGTACCTATCAGGCGCAATACCTCTCTGACGCATTTCATCGAACAGCCCGTGGGCGAGCTCCCACTGTCTCGCCCGTAACACATTACGCAGAACCACGTTGTACGCAAACACGGAAGGCGAATAAAGAGCCTCTTCGTTGATCCAGTCAAGGATCGCCACCGATCTCTGATAGTCATGTTCACGTGATAACAACGAAACCATGAAACGGATAGACAGTTGTCGGTCTTTATACGGGGACAATAACGTAAACAGTTCGTGCTCGTTCTGGGTTTGGCTTATCGATGCAATGAGTTCGTCCATGTCTACGCTATGGTCCAAGTAGACTGGCTCTTTCTTCTTTGGATGCTTATAAAACGGGACCTTGTGGGGCGTCCGTCTCCAGACGTCTTTGGTTTTGGGAGAAGCTGAGGCTGTGAGAAGCGAAAGACGGTTTCTAGGTTTTGTGGGTAAGAGCGGATGCGGAGGAGCGAACGTAGAAGATGAAGAAGAAGATGGAAGTGCGTCTGCTACTACATGCATATGCATGCAAGTAGCAGATAACGAGAACGTACACATGGTTTCGATTGCTCTTACAAATGAGCTTCTTTGGTGCCTCTAAACCGTGGACGAGGTTACTAAATGGGTCGCGTCGGATCAATTCCAAATATAAAAAAATGGAAATTTTATTGCTTAAGTGTATGGAACATACATTTTAAATCTAAAAAATAAATGTATAGGTTAAAATGTTGTATGATTTTAAGTCTATTTTTCGTGTTATTTGATATATGTGTCTCCAACCAATCAGTATGCCGACATGCATTACAATTATGCTAAATTTTCTTTATCATATTCGAGAATGATTTTATGAGTTTTTAGACAATCTCATTTCTTGGAAAATTTCTACAATATTGCTCCTTGTGATGGCACTTAGAATAGACCTATAGTGTGATATCTAATATCATAAAAGACTTAGAGACTTGAGAGTGTCTCTACTAATATCAATTGGTTTTGATACAAATGACAGCTCTCACAATTCGATAAATAATATCAGAGTTAGAAATGTCATGATTTGAGTCGCGAGAATATCATCGTAAGGGAAGGGAACAGGATCTATGACATCATCAAAACAAATTTTATAAATGGGAATTTTTTTTTCTTTCTTTTTTTTTTTCTTTTTTTCGGGGAGGAAGAGACCATCAAGTTAGACTATTCTATGAGAACAAAACCTATCTTACTAATGTAATGATTTTCACGCAGCACAAATCATTTGTACATCAAAAATTTTAATGCAACAAGTTCTCATGTTGAAACAATTGCATTTCTCTCTCTTTAAACAGCTTGTCCAATCATAAATTTCAATGAAGAACCCTACAAAAAAAACAACAATGAAGAAGAGAGGATCAGCAGCAGCAGCAGCCCCATTGGTTGAAAGCTCAGCCATCTTACTGCAGCTGAAGGAGCAGGAGATGGAACAGATCCTGGAGGAGTGAACGCAGTCATATTTTCCTTGGAGCAAGCGTAGTTGCAGCGACTAGGACGAACAACTCTATACATACCATTGCTGCCTAAAATGAAGATATCTCTTCTGTTATCCTGACCAAAAGAGGTTATGAACCCCAATGAGGGCAAAGAACTTCCTGTTGCAGTTCCATTGCACTGGATTGGAGAGCCAGTAGCACAGCTAAAAGGGATTTTAGTACTAGAGAATTTTCCACTGTTTTCCGGGCTTTCTGTGCCTGCCCAAATAGCACTGGCATACAAATCTGTGAAGAGGTACCTGAAAAAGTAACTTATTAGAGAATATCTATTATCATAAATAAAATTCTAAAGATCTTGTATATTGTAGATTTTATTATTGATAGGTGGTTATAATTTATTATATTCTCTTTCTATTTTAATATATTTTATATTAACCATCATTCATCTTGTAAAAATGAAATCAGGAAAGAATCCTATTTGATTCAACACGAATCAAAAGTTTTGTTGATCATCAAAATAGATAGAATCAAGTTGAACTAACCTTCCATACATGCAGGGATCGATCATGGAGCGATAGAAATAGCCACCTGTGATGGATGCAGATCCTTCTACCTTGTTTACATCAGAGTGGTTGTATCCCATTACAGGGAAGATGGGGTCTATGGGGCTGGCAGATGTGTTACCTCCTGGAGAACTAGGAGGATTGTACCGAAAGCGGCCCTCGAAAACTCTCCATCCGTAGTTTCCACCCTTTGTGACTATATCAACCTCTTCGAATTGATCCTACATATCACAATAAGCAATGCACCAACAAGAATTACAAGATATGTTGAGAGAAATGATACTAAGTTTATATGCAGGATGAAAAGGAATCCCAAGATATGCCAACCTGACCAACATCTGCACAAAGAAAATAGGAAGGCCTTTCTGCATCAAAGCTACATCGCCAAGGATTTCTGAAACCTAAGGCCCAAATTTCAGGCTGCAATTCCATATCTTCAGAGAATGGATTATCTGCAGGGACAGAATAATTTCCCCATAGACCAAGGTCACTAACCTCTTTTGCACCTGCAAGGATGCAATAATGAGAATATTGTTCAAATTGTTAAAATTTGTAAGTAAATTTAACACCTACTTGGCATCTTATCCACATCAAGCCTCATTATCTTTCCAAGCAAGGATTTCTTGTTCTGAGAAAAATTGTAAGGATCACCTATACCTCCACCATCTCCCATCATAAAGTATAAAAAACCATCTTCAGGTCCAAAGAGAATCTGACCACCATGATGGGATGTGAACGGCAGACCCATTGTAAAGATTCTTCTGACTTCCTGTGGCCTAACACTTGTTACCTGAATTTCATGTCAAAGTACATTAGAATACCTGGTTAAGGAAACAGGACCAGGTGATTGAGATGGAGGTTATGGGATGCCTCTCGGAGACACTGCTGAGCAATAATTACAATGGCAGAAAATTTCTGAAACAATCTAGATTTTTACCTTGGAAGGTTCTGATGTGGTACCATTGGCAGTGAACTCTGCTATGACACTGTGGTATTGGCATGGCAGTGCTCCATTATCTGATGCTAGTTTAGAAGGATCACATCCCACATCAGTGTTACATGAGCATCTTCCTGAACATTCTGGCCATTTAACCTTATCACAATTAAAAGAGGCAAACAAGCGGCCATTGTGCCCGAAATTGGGATGGAAAGCTATTCCCATCATTCCTAACTCAGCATCAAAATGGACTTCATCAGTCAAATCAAGAAAAGGATTTGATTCATCAAGTTCCAATGTTGCTCCTGAATCCTGCTCTGGAACGGTTGCCAACCACATCTTTCCTTCTTGGTTAGACAAGAAAACACGGTTTGATCCATCAGGATGAGCTACCATATTGATGTATGCTCCGGTCCCAATTTTCTCAAGGCAAACTCCACTTGGGGGACTAAGATTTTTAGAACTGTTTAGTGAAACAGGTTCACCATCAAAACATACAAGTTCATCTTCAGAAGCTCCACCAAATTCCTTGCAGAAAGCACTCTTTGAATGCCATAAATCAGTAAGCTTGGAAGCAGAACCTTGCGATGAAAAAGGAGAATTTGATATAGATACATTTTGGCATTCATCCCAGACCTTTGAACAAAAATCAACTTCAGCAAGTTGGGACCGGGTTGAGTTTTCTACAATAGTGGAATTGCAAAGAACTGGGACAGCCCTTGGTATTGATTCAACCCTATATAGCTCTGCAGAGAATGGATCACACATCTGCCAAAACATGATCAACCATGCGTATCAGAGAACAAATATCGTTCTACCAAGTTTCAGTTCATATCCGAAAACGAATAGAGACCATGTTTTCATCCGATCTAATTAGCAACCAGTTTATGCTAAATTGAAATACAGAAACAAATAGGGCAGGCATGACAAGTTAATAAGATTGTCTGTGTCTTACAGAGCAGATTGTTGATTTGAGAAGAAAAGCACAACCAGGATCATAGACATTCATAGCTTTGAAACGGTTCTGCAATTGCTGATCTTCTGTGGAGTTGCAGCAAACACTTCCATTGTATTGACAGAAAGTAAGAGGGGTCTTTGCGGTAATTGGAGCTCCTAGTAAATTAATAAACAGGCACAAATTCATAGTCAACAACACTCTATTTCATTGCCAAGAAGCTGCACAAACAAAAACAAAAAACAAAATAGTTTTCTAATGAAATCTAATACTAAAAGAAAGGCTTGATTTGGCACCAATATCAGCAATAAAACATTACTGGAAAAAATAAAAAAATAAAAAGGAAACAAAATTAGAAGACTAGAAAACAAAGAAAACACTCACTTAAATCAGTACACAAGGGATATGAAGAAGAATGATAAGTAAGCAGCAACAGATTGGTAAACATGAATATAATATTAAGAACACCACTCATCTCTTAGAAGTGGACAGCGCAATCACAACTCACAAGCAACAATGAGCAGACACTGCCTTTCAGTTTTCTTCAACAGAGAGTTCGAAGTAAACTTTTTTTTTTTTTTCATTTCAACATTATCCAATAAATCAGTTGGAAAAAAAAAAAAACCCAAAAAATAGTATTAGTTAATCTGAATGCTACAGCAACCATTCAAGTGTTGTTTCAGCCTCTTATGTATCCATTGAATTATTCTGCAATATCTTCTTATATTCAAATCAAAAAATTATTAATAATCCTAGATGTTGTCAGTCTATTGAAGGTAACTAAAACTATTTTAATCAAGTCCATGGATATAAGAGATTTTACAAATAAAATATAACAATATTTAATTTGGGTTGATTTTGTTGATGCACAATAGTCAATCCTTGATAGTTTGACTTCGCTTTGGAGAATGGAACCCAATAAATGGGGTGGCAAGAAAACGAAATTTAGTAAGAAATTATAAACAAAGAAGCTAAACAAAAGTGGGTTCGATTTTGTTTGACCAAAACAAGTAAAGGGAGCAAAGCCAAAGTAGAAATCAAATTTTGAAGCATTTACCCATTTCGGGGTTTGTTCTATAAAATTTAGAAAACATCCAACGCTGCTTTCTAGCAATAGAACAAAACAATTAAAAAACTGAGATTGTCGGTCTCATTTTATACACGAATACAATACAATGAATCTTTGTGTACAGTTAGTACATATATTGATGACAAGATCCAAAACCAAGATCTCAGGTTCTGCTAAATTCTGCGGAGCCTTTGAGTCTACTGAGGGCAGAATTTAGCTTCCAAGCACAAATTTCGGATACATTATCCAATAAACTATGCACGCAAAAACTGGGGTCCTCTTCTTTCAGGTCTTCTCTAGAGAATCGAATTTCTTGGATTTGTCAGACTAACAATTCCCAAGAGAGAAGATCAACTCTCTTATTAATAAATCCCATTCAACAGGTGATAAAGATTGGTAAATTTTGATTTTTAAAAGTGATTTCAAATCCTTAGACTGCATATGATCAATCAATGATAAGCCAAATCATGGTAGTATGATATATACAATAAAATCATTTTTATCCGATATAACATCCACGCGTCTAAGGTTAATCAAGTCTTGAATTTGTTGAGCATTCTGTAATTAGTTTATCTATTGTATCATTAGATATAATTCAAAATCAAAGAAGTGATCCTGGAGAGAACCAATAACGATAAACTAAACAGTAACCTGAAATACATTTAAACTAACTTTCAAACAGTTTGAAATTAGAGGTTTCTTATCAATTTTGAGAGATGTAAATTTAAAATATATTTATGAATTTCAAAAATTTCAATATCCAGATTTATAATATAGATTCCAGACGAATGTTCAAAAGTTGTAACTTTGTATACTTGAAAAAACAATATTGGATACAACGCATTTGAGTTCATCTCCACATTGAACTGGGCAAATTGCCGAAACGTAATAAAATTACAATTGAAGATTGTATTCCTGTTGCTGTTGAATTAATTTCTCTTGAGTTTATTAGATGATGCAGTACTATCCTTTGGTTCCGCATTGCAAGTATACTTGTATTTCAAATAGTTTATTAGATTGGTACAACTGAAATCAACTGAAATTTTGCTTTGATGCATGAACAATTACAATTATTTCAGAAACAATATCAATCTACCTTGATTCTGAAGCTTCTTTTGACCGTATGTATGGCTTTCTGTAAATTTCAGTTGTATCAATTAATGGAATTGAATCATCATCGTAAGAAACTTGTATTTTTTGATGACCAGGATTAATATTTCCTGGTGATGGAAATTTTCTTATTGCATCATTGCAAATATTGTAATAATATGGATCTTCAACCTTCAACGCTTTCCCGGGTTCAACAATATTATTCTGAACCAGAGGCATTGACACAACATCGGTTTCGGAAAAGGGGATTGACGCTTGAAGTTCATTGAGTTGAACGTCATTTAAAGGAACTGGAACTTGAGTTTCATCAAGTGGATCATTTATATTGCTGGAAAGGGTGCTCAAATCGGAAGGCGAAGCAGGCGGACCTTGCTCTTTACAAATTGCTAGCGAGGCATTCACACCGCGCAGTTCATCCAAGGAAGCTTGTAACTGCTGCTGGAGTTTGCATATGAGCCCCCAACAACCATGTACAGGATACCTTGCGCGCACAGTAGACTCAAAAATGATCGTTTTCATTGCCTCATCTGTCCTCTCCTCTGCCACTCGCCTCAGTATCTTCCCAATGTTGGATAGACCAAACAAACGATGCACATTAAAAAAAGTCTGCGGTTGATCAGCCGGGAAGAAACTTGCAAGCGGGCAATTCGCCGCACATTTCCTTCTCCGATATTTGCATGCAGCACACGCCTGCCTTGCACCTCCTTTTGCGGTCATATTGATTACAATAGCGCATAATAAAAGGAACCCACAGAAACCATAAAATAGCTTCATCAATGGAAAACTTTTGTTGTTGCCGTCGTTGTGATAGTGAAGCATAGCCGCTGCAGCTAGAAAAAGATACGGAATCCAATACAAGAAGAAAATTTTCTGATTTCCGTGTCTAATGAAAATAATTGATTTGGTTTGACAATCCAAGTTGACGTTCATATATATACTTAATGTGATCAGGGTCTCATGATGATTAAATCCAGTAATTAATTGTGTTAATTAATAAAAACATTTTTGAGATGTGTTCAGAAGTTGTTTTAATTTATCTTTTTAGTTAAAATAAATAAAATAAATTCGGAGCTAATTAAGTTTAGCTCACTATAATTTTGTGGGTTAATTAAGAATCCAGTGAACCACCCTTAAAATGACGCCGTATTCAGACGTCCAAAATGTGATAATAATGAATTTATTTGATATAATTAGCGCCCCAAACTCCTTATCGGAATTCGATTTCTATCTAGTTTTAATTATCCCGTAATTTCAATCTAACTAGTCAGATAATTGGCTCAATTATCCCTCCAAAACCAACTGTAATTAGCTTGTACATAATTAATTCACTTAATCACTCAGTTACGTACTACCGGCCAGCTTAATCATTTTAGAAGTTGATTTTCAAATTTTAATATTATTATCGTATTAAACTTTTCATCTCCTTCAAAGAAATTAATTTAATTATATTGTCGAATTAGCTAGAAAATATTACTTTTTTTTTTGTTTTTCTTTCTTTTTTCTACACTCACCAAAAAAAAAAAAAAAAAAAAAAACTACAATCAACCACCCCCTAAGTGATGGCAAAAGGTCGGGCCCTGCCTATTTTGGGTAGGCCTATGGGCCAGGCTAGGTTTTATAAAAAAATTAAAGGCTTGGGCCTGGCCCAAGGCTACACTATTTAATAATTTTTAAATTTATTTTTAATTTATAAAAATAAAAAATTAAATTATTACAGTACTAGGCCAGCCCGGGCCGGCCTACAGGCCCGAGTCCTAGGCTTAAGCCTGGAATACCTTACACCGGGCCTTAAGCCAGGCCTGCACTGTAGCATGCAGGCCAGCCCAACCCAGGCTTGGTCTGGCCCTTGCCATAACTGTGACATTTTCTATTAGGTAAATTAAACTAGTTATTATATAAATATTATTTTTAATTGATTTCAAGTAATAAAACTAAAATTGGAATTAAAATTAAAGATTAACTTTAATAAAGAAAATATTGTGAAAATTAAATAACTATATTATCCATTAATGAAATAAAAGATTAAAATAAAATAACTAAATAAAATGATCAAAATATAAATCAAACAAATATAATTTAATCTCAAATTTAAATATAATCACACACACAATTGTCATCAACGCAAAAAATTTACAACAACAACAATTAAAATAACACAATTCATTCATTTTTCGAGAATGTTGGATTTTCTTATGCAACTTTAAATAATTTTAAATTAGAATGACTTTTATATCTTACCCGTTTTATATAATTTTATGAATATTGGTTCATTACCTGTTTTAAAATTTATTTCTTAGCATATTTATTCATATAAGTAGTTTAAATTAAAAAAACTTATGAGAGTAGTTTTATTTTAAGATAATTTAATTTAATTATTGAGATCTTAATCATGGTCGAACAAAGTTAATAGTTCAGAGAATTTGTCAAATCAAAATTGTAATTTAATTATTGTATCTCATTTTCTTGAAAGCTAGAATGATTGGTGAGCAAGCATCTGGACTTGGTCGTTGGCAATGGCTCTCAAAGTGCTGCAAAAACCAAGACCTAGTCAATATTCATATATATATATATATATATATTTGAAGTCGCAAAAAGATACTGTTCAAATAAGTGTCCTAAAAAATTGTTAATGTTGCTAGAAGGTTTAACCATTCAATCGCAACTTGATGAAAAATTCATCCCAAGTACGTACGATTCTTCTTAGTCAACACTCAAAGTCTTCGTTTAGAGCTAGTACACCAACACCCTCGTCATGGCCTCCTGTGTCTGATCTCAATCATGCACATTAATTTGTTTGTTGAAGATTCAAACCAAACCCGAAGTCAATTAATAAATTAAGTCTCCATGGACAGAAATCATTGAAAACAAAAACAGTACTCACCCATCTTATTATACTTCACTTCCTATAAAATTTATGAATTTACAGCACCAAGCTATCAAGAAAACCCCATAAACCATCTATGGAGTTCTTCAATGAAGCTAAAGCAGTAAGGCTGCGCAGCCACCTTGGCAAGTATCTGGTCGCCAACGACGATGAGGAGTCTGTCCGGCAAAGCCACAGAGGATCGTCCCCGGAAGTTCAATGGACGGTAGAGCTCGTTGATGGTAACAGTCACCTTATCCGTCTCAAGAGCTATTACAACAAGTACCTCACAGCGTCAGAAGAGCCATTCCTGCTCGGCATGACTGGTAAAAAGATCCTGCAAACAACTCCGAGCTCGAGGAACGAGAGCTCCATAGAATGGGAGCCGATAACTGCAGGGTTTCACGTGAAGTTGAGGACTCGAGATGGGAAGTGGCTGAGGGCAAACGGGGGCACACCACCCTGGAGGAACTCAGTGACGCATGATGTTCCGCATAGAACTGCCACGCAAGATTGGGTTTTATGGGCTGTGGATGTGGTGGATATTGCGGATTTTTATTCGCTATCGAACTCTGATTCATTTGCTTCGAGCCTTTCCAGCTATTCTTCTTCATGGCTTTCACAGGATTTTACGGATTCAGATACTGGGTCTCCCTTGGTGTCATCTCATGCGATACCTACTTTTGGACATTTATCTGCAAGACAGGTAAATTTTCCTTTCTATCTTTTTACTTTCTTTCTTTAAATTTTGTATTTTAAAATTAATTTTAGTTAAGTAGTTTTTGCATTTAATAGAATGATTAAAGGATTAAAATTTACTTCTTTTATAAGTTAATTTAATATTGAATGCCCCCCTATTTCGTTTTAGGAAATATTAGGCCAAAAACAAGCTTAATTAAGAAAATCTATTTCCTACTTGAAATTTTAAAAGGCACAAGGACATCTCAATTAATCGATTGTTTTGAATCATTTGTGAACTGTAAATGTCATAAAATAAGATAGTATTAATTGAATTTGATGAATTTTGTTATGAAAAATACAATTTTCGAGATGTTTTAATGATTTTCATGATCGAAATGAACAAGTTCTTATGGCTTATACTACCTATAAAATAAAGGGCTTGATATCTACTTCAACTTATTCTATCAAAATCATAGCTTATATTATAGTCTTTTTCACGACTTTCTTTCAACTTGTCATCACAGCAAATCAAGAGAGTGAAACTGACCCATTCTGCTATATATCTAATCCTAAAAAGAAATCTCAAATATAATAACAAAATACTCCTTATAATATCTTAATTTCACCTCCAAAAAAAGTGTTCCTAATAAAAGAATAATTCTCTGTTGACCACACATTAGATTAACCAAATAACGGAAATTGTATAACAAAAACGTATAGATATATTTGATTAATCAAAATTTGATGCGTGGCAGATACAGTATCTTTGAATCTCAAAATTTCTTAGCTCTCTTATTTGACTTGTTGTAACCAATATTGCTTTCTTCATCAACAATGATATCGTTACCTATATTATCATATATTTGATCCCTCCAAAGAAATTATAAGATTCTTGTGCACAAATCAAACGATTCATCTATAGATTTTGTTTTCAAGCATACTACTTGCTTTGATCTCTCATCGTCACATAATGCTGGATTGTAATATATATTAATGATTAATCTGGTTGATTTGATGATTAGTGTGCCATGGAAATCTTCGAAAGAGCAAAAGTGGTTCGATTAAGGAGCCACCATGATAAGTACTTGTTAGCGGACGAAGATGAAGAAAGTGTATGCCAAGATCGCAATGGCTCATGCATGAGTGCAAGATGGCTGGTGGAGATTGTTCAAGATGCAAACCTCTTGCGTTTCAAAAGCTGCTATGGGAAATACTTGACAGCATCTAACAATCCATTTTTACTCGGAGTAACAGGCAGGAAAGTGTTGCAAACTCTTCCGAGAAGATTGGATTCATCTCTTGAATGGGAACCCATCAAAGATGGGATCCAGGTCAAGCTCAAGGCTCGTCATGGCGATTATTTGAGAGCAAATGGTGGCCTACCCCCTTGGAGAAATTCAGTCACGCATGATATCCCACATAGAAGCTCAACCCAAGATTGGGTTCTGTGGGATATAGATATTATAGAGTTTCAGAAACCAGCTGCAAGTCCGCCTCCACCAGCGCCACAACAGGTTAAAATTGTTGAGAAAACACCAACACCTCCGCAATCAAGAAACAGTGTTGAGAAGACACCATCAGCGCCACAATCACAACCACATCCACATCCGAATCCACAACCACAACCACATCTACAACCACAACAACATCCACATCAAAATCCACAACCACCACAACAACCAGTTAAAGTTGCTGAGAAGACACCATCCGATCCTAGTTCTCCTACAGCAATTTTTCTGAAGTCCCCTAAAAATGAGGTTTGGTTGATGTATATCAACTTATAATTCAAATTAACATAAATGAGAAAATAATGAGTTAGAGGAGTTGTTTTAAAATTTAACAAAATCTTATTTTTTTCTTTTATTATCTAGCCAAGTTGTTGTTAGATACTTTAATAGATAACACTCTTCATATCTAAGAAGTATCATGCCCGTAAGGTATGAGGATCTAATGAGTACAAATAAAAAAGATATAAATTAGAGAAGGACAGTTATTATAAGATGAAGAGTTGACAATAGCAATTATGTTACTATGGACATCAATAAGTCTAACAGTTTATTTGAAAGTGTATTTTTGATTTTTTAAGTTTGAACTTGACTAAATAATCAAAGAAAATAATAGATTTGTTAAAAAAAAAAAAAAAAAGNGATTTTTTCAGTTTGAACTTGACTAAATAATCAAAGAAAATAATAGATTTGTTAAAAAAAAAAAAAAAAAGCTCCTTCACTTAATTATTATCGCAATTAATCCAAATTAGTTATGTAATTAAGCTAGGATAGATCTTATGGTTTGACATATTTGTATCTATGCAGGTTGATAACCACTCATTCCTTGGTTCATCAGCGAAAGATGAAGGAAGACTTATTATTTATGGAGTGGCTAATGATTTTGGAGATGTTGATGAATCAAGGGGAGAGGTTTCTTTCACTTTTAAGGGAAGTGGTGTGGAGCAACTGAAACAAGCATTGGAGAAAGACACAGGGCTTGATGATATCATTGTGTGTTCTCGGAATCCTTTGAATGGGAAGCTTTACCCTCTTCGATTACAGCTACCTCCAAATAATGCAACCTTGAACGTTGTTGTGGTTCCCTCAACATCTGAAGGTAAGTTATTTATTCTCTTCAATGCATTGAGATCGCTTATCATTTCTTTTTATTTCATGTTGTTGCTTCTTCAATCCTGATCATGTAGCTGCGATTGATCAGATTATTCTGTCTTAAACTACAAGGACATAGTAGGACTAGGACAAAGTGGAAAACAATTCTCTAGTCAAATTTTACTCGCAGAAATGTTCATGTGAACTTTGTACTTAGAGTCTAAATTGTGTTCTAATTAAGTCTGCATAATCAGAGATCCGGTAATGTTATGAATTTCAACATACTGAAAAAATTCACCAGAGCAAATCAATCACAATCATCTTTCTTATAGTTTCTAATGGAGGTTAACAAACTCAAGGAAGCAAACCGAAAACCCCTTTAATAAGTTCAGAATTTTGAAAAGTACATACCATAGTTCATTTAAACATGTTAGTGCTTGGTGCTTAGTTCTTAAACAAACTACAAACATTATAAGTTGCCATTGAAAACTTTGTTCCACCAATAGTGTAGCATAAAAATGGCACACCAGATTTTATATAGCAGTACTTGAGGTATACCAAAGGTTACACAGGATTCAACATTCTTGAGTTGTCATCCATCTGGATACATAGATGTATCTCATTTTGTTGGTTTAACGATGTTTCTTCTATTTTCCAGCGGCAAGAGATCTCAAGTAGCCAGGAAGTCTTCAGCAGCTTGATTGTTCAAGACCACAGTATTAATTCACAACATAGAGCACTTACATATCATGTTTGGCTCTGAGCCTGCTGCTGCAGCTGGCCAACTTAAATAGGAACAAGGCCAAAATGATTGTGTTTCATTGTGAAAATAGCAGTGTGATATCTTCTTCTATTCTTTTGGGTTGAGAAATTTGTAGATATGAAAACCTCTTCCTTGACACTGGATTCATTCCAAACTAGCTTCTGTTTCAAATTTGTAGATGTGAATACTATTCTCGTGTTCAGCATTTATTTCCCAATTCTCAAACACCGGTAGATGCAAAAATGCCAGATTATTTATTCATGATCCATTTGAAACATGAAGAAGCCTTAAAGGATCACAGACTCAGAACAAAACTTTTAAAATGTAACTACTGCCATTGACCTTTAGCAATGTAGACCAGTGAATGGTAGGTCTATGGGCCCCTTTCAAGGGACCACAACTTCAGAATTGCATGTATCTGAGCTAGATACTGATGTGATACATCTCCTGAAACAAACTCAGTCAATATCCCATCCACCTCTATCATACTGCATCCTGGTGTTTTCTTGATCCCTCTATCACCAATCATCCTACGGATCTTACGTGCATCTTCACTTTTTTGAACACTCAAGTAAATGTTTGACAACTGAACATAAGCTCCCTCTTCTTCTGATCCATCAACATTCTCTAGCTGTAAAAGCTCTTTAACAGCAAGCTCTGCAAGATCAACATTATTATGAGTCTTACAACTACTCAGTAATGCACCCCAGACAGAAGCAAGGGGCTTCATGGGCATTCGTCTTATAAGCTTATGTGCTGCATCCAATTGACCACCTCTACATAGCAAGTCCACCACACAACTAAAATGCTCATGTTGTGGCACAATGCCATACAAAACCTCCATGTTATCCAACAAAAACAGACCTTCCTTTACAAGCCCTGCATGCGTGCAAGCCGTTAAAACACCAAGAAGTACAACCCCATCAGGCCTAATCCCATCTTCTACCTGCATTCTCTCCAAGCAATGAATAGCTCTCCTCGCATGCCCATGTACCGCAAATCCTCGAACCATGGCTGACCATGAGAATACATTCCTTATGTGCATCCCCTCAAACACTTCCACAGCCATGTCTATACACCCACACTTCGCATACATATCAACAAGTGCCGTCCCAACAAACACATCCGACTCCAAATCTTTCCTCTTCCCCAAATGCTCATGTATCCACTTCCCTTGAAAAAGAGCTCCCGACTGAGCACAAGCCGTTAACGCAGTAGTTACACAAAACTCATCAGGTTCAAACCCCAAAACGAACATTTCACGAAAAACACCCAAACCCCGATAAGTCAAATCACATTTAACATACCCATTCATAAGCACATTCCACTGAATCAAATCCAAGAAAGGAATTTCCTCAAACACCTTCCGTGCATTACTCAAATTTCTACACTTGCAGTACAATCTCACAAGCGCAGTTTGTACATGATTATCCGACAAAATAAGTCCATTTTTAACCACCCAGTTGTGCATTTGCCTTCCAAAACCCACCAAACAGCCATTCACGCATGCTAAGAGTACAAAATGAAACGTATGATTGTCGGGTTTTAACTGATCTTTCCTCAACATTAGATCAAAATATTGAAGCGCAGATTGTGGGGAAGAGCTACGAGAGTACGCTCTGATGAGAGTGTTGTAAATAAAACAGTTTGGATTCTTAATTTGCTCGAAAACGAGCGAGCCGTAAGAGAGGTTACCGCCGCGAGAGAGAGCGCAGAAGGCAATGAGTTTGCTGATAGCGTAGTTGTTGTGATGGAGGCCGTGAGTGATGAAAATGGCGTGGATGGGCTTCAGTTGGTGCATGTTGATGCAGCGTTGAATCGGAGACATGCACCGTTTCCATACTTGGGTGGTGTGGGTGTAGTGTGAGACTTGGGCGCCGCTCATGCGTATTCAGGTCGTTGGTTATGGCGCCAAGTTGTATAGATGTTGCGCTCTTTGAAAACTACCGATTTTTCGTGTTTGTCATTTAAATGTAAACGACTTGTTGTTTTTTATCTTTGATAGATGACTCGTCGTTTGTGCGTTTGACTTGGGAATATTTCGTCGGTTATGTGTTCATTGAATAACAAAAATTGGAATTTCTACCAATAAAATAAATTATTAAATCTTAACCAATCAATAACATAAATAGAAAAATAATATATTAATACACAATCAATTTTCTCTTTGCTAATCTTTTAAGTTAAATTTTTTTTTTATATTGTTTTTCGAGTATTTTTTTAATCTTTTGTTATAATGGAATGCTATTTTATGATAGTTACATTATATATCACAATCGTTTTTTGTTTATAATATAATTGTTGGTATTTTATCTTATCAGTGATATTATATTACATCAAATTATATAATTATATTTATGTAGATTACTAAAAGAACGATAGCCGTGAAAATATTTTGAAATCAAAGAAGAAAACTTATAGTAATCCCTTAACAAGAAACCAATCAATTTGATTGAGAGAGTAAAGAGATTGTCGTTTGAAGGATTAAGTCTTTTTCAGGACTCTTTGAGCACACTATCTATTTAATGATTGGAATTATATTAGGGCAATCCCACTCCACCAATCTCTTTCTTTACTTTAAAATTGTCTTGTTAACAGAATCTAATCCCTACACATAAAAAAAAAAAAAAAAAAAAAAAAAAGGAAAAGGAAAAGGCAATTCATGTTACCCATTATTACAACATATATATTAAAGGTAAATTAATTAAAGTTTTCATTCCCTCTGTGACATCTTTTCTATCCTGTACCATAAACATTCTTTCAAGTCCGCTAGCTTCTCGCGCAATGCTAATTTCGTTGAGAAATAATACAACCTAAGTATTTATATTGTTTACCTAAATTAAATATTAATAGATAAAGTATCTATTTATTTAGACAATTAATTTGACGTACATGCTCCACTTCATTCAGGGAATACAGTTTAGTTGGTGTAGCTCCGTTCTCGTAGTTGGATCATTATAGTTACGAGATTGGATGTCTAATTATCGAGATGGTAACGATAGTATTTTATATCTGAACCGGTGACTTACCTTTTTTAAGTAATTTGTTAAACTTTGTTAGATAACACAATTCAAATAAAGTCTTTTCAGCTAAACTATTTCACAATCAACCAAACCAACCCTAACATATTGGCCAAGGTACATAACAAATAAATTTAGTGGAAAGTGTTTTGGTTGTAATTGATTAACTATATTCACCTGTATGACTTGTGATCTTGACACCACACTAATTTTCTTTTTCTTTTACAAAGTTAAGTGTGTTGCAAACGAAAGATCGTACTAGCACGACAGTTGATTCTCTGGAAACCCTTTTTTCTAATTCAAGTTCCAGGGAAGAACACGTGCCTCCTCGATGCCAAGCTTGCTCTGTTGATAAAGGTATTATTATCATATAGAACAACTTTTCTCCAGAAGTCATTTTTAAATAGCATGGTATAAGTGATCAGACGCACACAATTTTTATGCAACAGCATAATATGTATCAAAAGAAAACACTTATGTAGGACAGTTAAGATTAAATATCTAACCGCTTATATTCAGTATGTTAAGTTTATCATTTTCCTAAAAGTTTAAACTTATAAGTGTGGGTTTAACTTATAAAAACAAAACACAACACAATAAAAGCAATAAGGATGCATGATTCTTTGTGAAGTGATAAGGGTGCATGATTCTCAGAGTGATAAGGCTGCATGATTTTAGGAATAGATCTTAAGAGATATATTTGGATTTCGAATCTAGTGAAGAGATATATCTAAGCATAATTTCTTGTAACAAGGCTTTTGTATATTGTTATGTCTTTACGTTCTTTTTATGAGGCATCAATAAATAAAATTTTATTTTTATCCTTTTTTTTTATATTTTTCTTTACGTGTACTTACAGTATGAACCGAACCGAACCTGACGTATCTTTAATACAAGCATACGTTAAATACAATAAAATTATAATCTTTTCTGTAATTTTAAAGCACAGTTGTCCATTCTTCCTCTATTTTTCCAAGAAGTCTATGATCGTGTGCCACCGTTTCATTGGGTTGCAATATTGAGTTGTCATCTCTTTCTTTATTTTCTCAATCCACCGCAATACTGTGTGATCATTTTATTGGATAGGCCTTTCTCATTTGTAAGACTTGCATAAGCATGCTCGGATTCTATATATACACACTGTCTATGTGTTAATTCTTGAACCCACTTAAAACTATTGCCTAAAGAATACATCAAAAACTTTAGATCTGTTGTACATTGTTGCCATGGAGGAGGTCAGAGTCGATGTCCCTGAAGGCATGGAAGAGCCGTTCAGACTTCTAGAAGATGCATTAGCTGAGATAAAAGATCCTTCTCAAAATCCCAAACCACTCATACAAAGGGTCCCATACGTGAGTCGTAGCAGTACTACTTTTCGTAAATACTACGAACCAAGAGTGGTCTCAATTGGCCCTCTCCATCACGACAAGCAGTTCACGAGATCACAGAAGCTCAAGATAAAGCTAGCAGCGCGTTTCATAGAAGAAAATGGCTTAGAAAAAAAGGTTCTCTACGGTAAGATTAAGGGCCAGATTGAGAATTTGAAGAACTGCTACTGTCAGGAGGACATTAAGATGTACAATGACGATGAGCTTGCCTCGATATTCTTCGTGGACGGTTGTGCTGTGCTTCATTACCTACACTGTGAAGCAAATGACGCTGATGATACTAAGTTGAAAGAAATGAATATAAAGAGTGACCAAACTGCATTTGCACAACAGGATTTGTTCTTGCTGGAGAACCAGCTTCCATATCAAGTTCTAGAGGCGCTGATCAGCTGCTTGAGGAGAGACAACGGTAAGGCAGATATGAAGATATCCATCTGTAAGTTCATTGACAAGATCATCAAGTGCACCAGAGGCATAGAAGTAGAAACACCCCCATCATCACTAGAGCAGTGCACTCATCTTCTGGACCTTTTCCGGAAACAGCTGATCCGGAGTGATCAAAAGGTCGAGAAAGGCCAAGATGACACACCACCAGCTGCCAAACAACCACCAGATGTTTGGTTATCGTATCGTAATGTCAGTGAACTCAAAGCAGTAGGAATCCAATTCGTTTCTGGAAAAGGTGGTGCTTTGGAAGACGTTTCCTTCAAACCTGGTTGGTTTCGTGGAACCTTAACGCTTCCTCCTATAATGATCGATGACTCCACCGCTCCTAAGTTCTTGAACTTGATCGCTTATGAAAGGTGTCCAGATTTTCCCAACAACTTTGAGGTAAGCTCTTATATATCCTTCCTGGATACACTCATCGATGAAACAAATGATGTTAAGGAGCTGCGAAATTCGGAAGTACTTTTTAACCTTCTTGGTAGCGATGAAGAAGTAGCTAAAATATTCAACGAGATTGGCACCGACCTAGTAGTGTCAAACTTTTCTGCTTACGGCGATGCTAGGAGTAAAATCCAGAATCACTACAAGAACAAATGGAGAACTTGGATCGCTCAAGGTTTACACACACATTTTAGTAGTCCATGGACTGTTATTGCATTCTTTGCGGCAGTATTAGTGCTTCTTCTTACTGGGGTGCAGACAGTGTTCTCCATTTTATCTACTATTTAAAAGATTAAAAAAAATAATCCCTTCTGCCATTCTACTTCCAGATCATCAAGCCACCATTGGAAACTTTGTTTTGTTTAATAAACTTTTCCAACCGGTACATGTGACCTCTCTTAGCTAGTATGATGTTTAATAATTTACTGTTTGTCAAGTGTCTACTGAAGGTAATTTGTGTCTTATGATTTATTTGTATTTTGTGTCGTGTGTGCGTTTGAGGTAATTTATATAGTAATGTTTGGAAAAGACTTTAATGTATAAGAATTCTGTTACTCTTTGTGTTTATTATCAATACACGTACATTTCTTCAATACATGTGATTTGGGTGCAAAAATTAATCTTTGAAGCATTCCAGCAATCAAATTCCGATTAATAGTCTTTGATTTTTATTATATATAGATATAGACCACAACCACAAGCCAATTTCTTTCTTTAAAAAAATGGATAAACAATATATATATCGAATAATTAAATTTAATTTAACAAGAAGTATCTTACTTCATTTAATCCAAGAAAGTTGTAATGAGAAACACTCTCTTACTGCTTGTATATGAAAATAGAAAAAAAAAAAAAAAATTAACAAGAAGTCTATGATACACATATTTCAATTTCATATATTTGTAAATGAAAAAAAGTTAATGTAAAAAAATTTATATGTACTTCATATATATGTTCCATGGGGGACATAAATTAAAGATTTAAGTTAAGAAATTTGTATAATATATCTTATTTTTTAATTTTAGAAATTATACTTCATTTTTGCATTAGTTTAGTGTGAGATATATTAAAAAATTAAAAAGTGTCTTTTTATTCTTTCAAAATCTGTTTAATGAAAATTAAAGTCCATAGTATTCTTCATCGTAATTAATTTAAAATAGTATTATGTTTTTAATTTCTTTTGTTAATCATAAAAATTATTATATTTTTATTTCCAGTCCCCTAAATATATATATACATATGTAAATATCTATCCTTAACCATGTTGATAGGTATATAGAACTATAAAGTAAAGTATTGTCAAATCAAAGAAAAAAAAAACTTTAAATATAGCCTAACGAGTAATTAACCATTTCGATTGAGAGTAGAGAGATTCCCAGTTGTAGGGTATCAAGGGTGAGTAAAACAAAAGATTACCAGCTAAATCTCACATAAGAGTACTCTTGAGCACTCTTATCTAATGATTGGAAAGAACAAAGCTCATTCCACCTTTTCCTTTCTTTTGTTAATACAGAACAAAACAGTATTAAGTGCCTTTCTTATAGGAGAATTTAATCCCACGAGGAATTAAAGCAATTTTTATCCAATATAAAACTTTCTTTTCTACAACATTCTGCCAATTAAATATGTGTAAACTTCAACATTAATCTGCTAGCTTCTCGTGAGACATTATAGATAACATGAAAAGTCTTTTGAAAAATAATAACTTTTAAGATAAACGAATTGATTTTCTATTTAAATATTAAACATATTGTTAAATATTGAAACTCGACAACTGAATATATAACATCGTTTGATAAATCTAAGACATTTTTAAAGCATCATAACAAGAAGTCTATTATACACACATTTCAATATCATATATTTGTTTATGGAAAAAAGTTGGTGGATTTACGAAAGTAAACAAACGTAAAGGTGTATATTAAAAATAATTAAGAAATTAAAAATTTGATTTATCTAATCAAACTGTTGGCCCGTGATATTAGCCGATTAACTCGTGAAGGGATGATGGTTCATCGCCTTTTGCTAGCTCATTGGCTTGTCATGAGCTAATGGGTTGATGGACCAAAATTAACGAACCCATGATCCAACGTTTTTTTAGAAAAATTAAAATTTTTAATATTTTAAATATTTTAAATTTTAATTATTTTTTAATTCAACGTTTTAAGTTTGGTTATTTTATATAATTACTGAAAAAGTTAATGTAAACAAAAATTATATGTATTTTATATATATGTCCCATGGGGACATAAATTAAAGATTTCAGTTAAGAAATTTGTATAATATATTAAAATTTTATTATTATAATTCTTTTTTTCATATTTTAGTTTGAGATATATTAAAAAAATACAAAGTGTCTTTTTATTCTTTCAAAATTTGCTTATGTATTACTGATAGATACATATTTAATTTACAACTACTTATGGGATTTAAAAGAAAATTAAAGAATGCATAATTAATTTAAAATATTATTATGTTTTCTTTTCGTTTGCTAAAAAAAAAAAATTATTATATTTATTTTCCAGTCCCCTAAGATCTAATTCATTCTTGGTTCCACCACCACTCTGCTCATGGTTTGATAAGTAGATTAATAATTCCACTTCTATTGTAATTACTTAAAAAATTTTAATTTTTTCTATTTTGAAACTTAAAATAAAGAAAAAAATAAATAATATTTTGAATTATTAAATTATTAAAAAAATGGAATCAATCTATGTATCAGTATATCATGTGATTCTTGCATTATATATTAAAATCTTCTTCATATATTCCATTACTGATATTGATTTTCATCAAATTAATTATATGGATATATTTTATTGATATAAATTGTCTATATATGTAGCATTAATTACTCAAATAATTTCAAACGAAAAATTATAAAGAAAAAAAAAAGGAAAAAAAATCCTTAACGATGTTGCTTCGTATATAGAAGTCTGAAGTAAAATATTGTCAATTTAAGTGCCTTTCTTATAAGAGAATTTAATCTGTACGAGGAAATAAAATAATTATTATCACTTTTAGAGAGTCTTTTAAAAATAACAACTTTTAGCTTAAAAGAATTATTTTAAAATTAGATATTAAATATACACTTAATACTCGTTCGATAATCTGACATATTTTTAAATATTTATCTAACATTACATTCACAGTGTTGAGTAATATGTCAAGTTATTGAATAAATTAGTTTGTTAATATAAACACATATTATTCGATAACTTAATATTTTCTCAAGCGTTACGAGAAAATGAGATTTTCAAATGTAAAGGTAGAAAGTATTTAAAAAATAATAATTAATATTTTCATCATTTACTTTGAGGTATTAATTAATTCTCTAATTTAGGTTCTATCTGTTAATTAGATTGGTTGGGTATAAAGGTATTAATTAATTATTTAAAACAAAATTCATCGAGAAGTCAGTTTCTAATAGAATTTTAGGGGTGTTATTGATTAAAATAGCAAATTTGAGTTTTTACCAAAATATGGGGTAGTTTTAGAAATTATCCTATTAAAAAATTATTTTTTGGATGATATAAATAATTGCTATATCCTCTGTAAGTATCAAAACAAGCCGACTTGTCGCGCCATATCTGTGCCCAGTAGGTTTCAGGCACGTCAGAATCCACAAGGCACAACCATGTTCCAGCGCGCATCAAATTTCCTTTCAAAACCTCCAACTTATCTCACCAAAGCAGAGAATTAGCAGTGTCCCGTTTTCTGCTACCTAAACATGAACTTCACTTTAGCCCGCTTAGTCCTCAACGCTGATGTCTTCCTCACAACTGCAAGTATCAGGAAAAACTGTAAATATCTTCTTTTAACCTCCAAGAAAAGAAAATTTACTACCAGAGCCATCCCAGCATGTCAAATGGTAAACTTTTTTTTTTTTTAATATATATGCAGTTACAGTAATGGTTTTATTCAGAAGAGGGAATTTAATAATGTTTAGATCGATGGGTAGTCAGCAGGTGAAGAGCTGTTGGTGGTGGTTGGAGGAGGAGCAGCTGGAATCTATGGAGCTATTAGAGCAAAGACTGTTGCACCTAAGCTTAATGTTGTTGTTATAGAGAAAGGAAAACCTTTGTCAAAGGTTTGTCTTTGCTTTTATTTTCTTCATATATATATATATATATATATATTGCTCATTAATGTAAAGATGAATAAATATTTTCATTGGTCAATTGTGGTTTGTTGAGAACATTAAATTGTTGCTGTTGTTATCGCAGGTGAGAATTTCTGGGGGAGGCAGGTGCAATGTGACTAATGGGCATTGTGCTGATAATAAGGTAAAAAGAAGTGTTTTTTCATGTTATAGCTCATGTTGGAGATTGTTGGTTATGTGAGTATTTGATTCAATGATTTTATTGGCATCTTGTTAAATATAGTAAGGGTATGGAGCTAGGTCTAAATGCAACACTTTCCTGACTGGAAATTTTTCGTAGTTGACAACCTAAAATTGAGCTCACTTTTGGC
>JANKKB010029621.1:0-26974 GCA_026225775.1 Bursera palmeri | reverse complement strand
TTTTTTTTTTGTGTTAAAATTAAGGAAATAAATTTTAGTAGAAGTAAATATGTATTTTTTGGGGTTAAAATTAACAATTGATTAAAAAAAGTAAACTTCATATATCTAGTTGATGAAAATGATAAACATACTTTTTACTTAATATTAGGCCAGAACACAAAGGTATTATTTGATATTATCCTATTAATTATTTATTGATTATATATTACATATATATATATATATATATTATTTTAAATTTATTCATATATTGTTGATAAATTTTTTTTTTTTTTTTTAAAGTTTAATATTGAATGTACTTAAAAATAGGGGTGTGAAGGGAAGCTCCACCCGTTACAAAATCCGAAGATGAGATTGGATACTAATAAAATATGAAGACAAAGCATAAAGTATAGAAAGTTGAAAAAAAAAAAAAAAAAAAGAATTTAGGCACGCGCGGCAGAACTGCGTGTAGAGAAAGTTTAAAAAAAAAAAAAAAAAAAGAAGTTAGGCACGCGCGGCAGAACTGCGTGTAGAGAAAGTTGAGGAGGGAAAGAAACTTCCTCTTTAAGTAGCGTTACTTTCATCATCTGTAGGTCTGCTACTACCTTCATAATATTCTCTCTCTTTCGCCTTGTCTGTCTTTCTCTCTTCTTCTTCTGCTGCTGCTGCTACTGCCCAAGAAGAAACAAGAAGAAGGCGTGAGATGAGTCGTCTTGCACCATTATCAGAAGAACCCATCAACGAAGAGGTTCAAGACTTTGGAAACTGCTCCTCAAAGAAAGGCCATTCGTGGAAGAACTGGCTCAAGACTCACTTCTCTATGCTTGTCTTCAACAAGAAATCTGACCTCAAGATCCTCCTAAGTGTTCTCGGTTGCCCTCTCTTTCCTGTCTCTGTCCATCCTAAACATCCGCTCAATGAGGTAGGTACATTTTTTTTACTATATTGCCTTAATCTCTTCTTGCACATGAATCGAAGACAACCTTGTTCAAAGTTTTGTCTCATTTTTACGTTGTTTTATGATCTTTAATTTTGTTTTGGTAACTTCCAAAGAGATCAAAGATGGGTGCTTTGTTTTGCTTGGTGCTTTTTCCATCAAGAAAGTATCCAAAAAAGTAATGGAGCCCCAACATTTTGTGGGTCAGTTTTATATTTAATGTATTATTTCAGATGTACAGAAAGTAGACTGAGAAAGATTTTATTAGTTGGGATGTGAGGTGATCATTTACTATGTATCTTAACTTCTTTCACATGTGACATGACCAAGATTCAATGGCTTGACCAACTGGTTTATGTTTGGATATACCACTAAAACCTCTCCCGAATTCATTTTACTCAAAGTAAAACCATACATTCTGTTGTAATATATTCATAGGATTGTCACAAGTAAAAATCTTTTTTTTTTTTTTTTTAATCTTTCAAGTAAAGCAATAAAAATAAAAATAATTAGAAAATGCAACAGGTATCCTCCTCTGCACAATACATTATACAACACTTTACAGCAGCAACAGGCTGCAGGAAATTGGAAGGGAGAGTGAAGAACATTTTTGCAACTGGGAAAGTTACAATGGCAATGGGGGATGAGTTTGGTGGCTCAGCAGGCCCAGTTGCTGGAGCAGCTGGATCGGGACTTTCACAAAAGGGGTGCTTTGTGATGTGGCAAATGGTTCCTAACAAGTGGCTGATTGAGCTAGTTGTAGGTGGGCACAAGGTTGTGGCTGGTAGTGATGGCAATGTGGCTTGGCGCCACACACCGTGGCTCGGTGCACATGCAGCCAAAGGTGGTGTCCGCCCTCTCCGTCGAGCCCTCCAGGCAAGTTTGTTTTGTTTTTTTGTATGATAATTGTTTCTTAAAGTATCTTTGTCAGATTTAATATTCAAAACAGAGTTATTACATCTGTATTTTTTTTTTTTTTAAATTCTTGTACCTTCCTATAGATATATATAAACAATTATCAGTAGCATGTTTGCGACTATTAAGTTATGGTATAATGAACAGAGATTCTGCTTTATTGGAAAGTGCCCTTTGGTGACTATAATTATTCTGAGTAAAATTAAAAAAGTTGAATTTAGAATCTCAAAATGATCTTCACTTGGGTGTTTGTTTATTTAACATTTTTAATAGAAGATGCTAAGGGGAATTGACTTGAGTGATACTGATATCCAGCACCTAAACGCCAAGTTGTCTCTGTTGATTTCATTCCTAAGTTTACCTGGAAATCAGATCCAATCTCCCAAGACACAAGATCTTGTTTCCCGGATGCTTGTCAAATATGCTATCAGTTAGCTCATGTTATGTCAGGAAAAATAAATTAAAAAAATTGACTATTCACTCATATGCTTGAAGGGAAAGTATAATAATGGCCAAAAATATCTGCTCTCGTAGCAGCTTTACAGGTGATTTCTTCATATCCGGACAGCCTGACGTGGGTCATGGAGGTTTCTCCAGCCTAATAGATTACAAATCACTGTTGTGAAAGTTCTTTAATGAAATTATAGCAACGTTATAACTCTACAATACTCAATTTCACAAGAAAACTAACATCAAACAACTTTTGAAGTGTATCTTATTTGTGTAAATAATGTTGTTTGATTTGGAGATGTTAATGATTATGCTCAAGGTAGAATAATTCATGTTCAGGGACTGGATCCAATTGCAGTATCAGCTATATTCTCCACAGCACAGTACATGGGAGAGAAACAAATTTCTGGGATTGATTGTTTTGTATTGAAATTGTCTGCTAATCAATTGGACTTGGCTGATCGAAGTGATAGCACTGCAGAAATGATCAAGCATGTTATATTTGGTTACTTCAGCCAAAGAAGTGGCCTGCTGGTGTATTTAGAGGATTCTTATTTAACTAGAATCCAAACTCCTGGAACTCAACCGACATACTGGGAGACCTCAATGGCTACTAAAATTGAAGATTACAGAGCAGTGGACGGTGTGATGATTGCTCATGCTGGTCAGTCAAGTGTTATCATCACAAGGTTTGGAGATAATCTCAAGGCAGGCCTTTCCATTACCCGGATGGAGGAGGTCTGGACCATTGATGATCTTGCATTTAACGTGGCCGGCCTCTCCATTGATTGCTTCATTCCTCCTAAAGAAGTACAGAAAGAATACCCAGAAGAGAATCTTGGTAGCAGAACACCATTAGTTTAAACAATGTTGTAACTGTTATATATATGGTGATGGTAGCTAATTGGTTGGTCATTGACATTTAGGTGGAATAGTTGATTTCTTATTTTGTGTGTACATATATATAATTTGTAAATTACTTTTGAGTTCTTTTTGTTTAGAATTCAAAGGAACATTTGGCATCCGTATCAACCAGAATTTGAAGCTTTTGGTATACCCAAAACTAGGTAACGATATAGTCCTTTTTAATGTTTTAAAGCCTTACCATGTTTAGTTTTTCTGTTTCTGCCTTCTTGGTCTCTGTAATCTTTATCCTCAAGAGGATCATCAATTAAGATACACATAATTGAAACCATTTTTCCTCTTCTTGAGTTGAAAAGAGTCATATGTTCAACATCATCTCCCTCAAGTCTCAAGCTTGAAATGATTTAAAATAATACAAAAATAGTCAAGTTGGGAATTGTTACAAGTTTTAATCAAGCTTTAATCTTAATTTTTAAAACCTAAGTTGTTGGCAGTATAGTTATTTTGATGTTTGAGTCTGCCAAAAATAATATCAACAAATTAAAAAAATTGGCTGAATCACTAACCTAGAGAAGGTACAATTTATCATTTAGAACCGTTTGTTATTGTAACTTAAGCTGGTGTTGTAAGGTGTAATGCTTGCTTCTCCACGAAATCATCATGAACACTTTCCTCCCTTGGTAGGGATTTGAGATGAGGAAAGTGGGTTGAGCTATCATGTAAGGCATGTGATCGAGGATGTTGACTAAGTTTCATTTGGATTTTTGAATTTAATCAATGGGTTGGAACCTCATGACATTGTCAATTTGTTTTATTCTGAACTTCTTATTTGGTATTCAACATTGATCTTCGCTCAATAATTTGGAAAGTTGTAAAAATAAAACAAAGTTAAGTTATTTAAAGGGTTGTATTTTTCCAAATTTTAATCGGGTGCTGCGAAGAGATTCCAGTTTATTTTTCATTTTTTTTTTTCTAAAAGATACCAGACGGACGGTGAGGTCACCGGCCCGGTATTGTATAATAAACCATTTTGAGTAGAAAGTGCTGTTTTGTCCAATTCATTCGTTCATGTGCCCAAGCAAAGTGAGAAAATGGGGTTAGCCCGTCATAGGCGTTGGCTTTCGCGCTTTCATTCCCGAACGAAGCAACTCACCACCACCACAACAACAGCCCACAATGAGAAACCCAATGCCAGTACTCAACTCTCCTCCTCGCCGCCTCCCATCCGGGTCTCACTCACCGAAACTGCCGGTCGGGGTGTGTTCGCCACCCGGAGAATCGGTGCTGGCGATCTTATCCACACAGCCAAACCCATTATCTCCCACCCTTCTCTCTCTGCACTCAGCACCGTCTGTTACTTTTGTCTCAGAAAGATTGCTTCAAGTTTAGCCCAGTCTCAAGCTCGTATTCATAATGCTCGTTTCTGCAGTCAAGACTGCCAACTCAACTCGAAGGTAATGTAAGTTCTATTTTTCTTTAATCGCAAACGTAGTGAACTCCTAAGATTCTAATGAATACCCACATCGTTTGTTTTGATACAATACCGGTAATGTTACAGGATTACTGTGACACGCTTGCGGTTTCTTGTTGTAACTGACCCCTTAATTTTGCTGGATATGAGCCCATGTATATATGTATCCATGTATGGCCTTTCAGAAGTTGACTAAATTTTTGGATGTTTGTGGAGCTCGGAAAATCGAAGTGATGTTACTTTTATGTTATCGGTTAATGTACCCACCACTTGTTTGAAGTTATGCTTCTGAAACTAATTGGATAGATGGTTGGTGTTAAGTATTTGATTAACTTTGATGAATTCAACATATATATATATATATATATATATGTGCGAGTGTGCGTGTGTGCGTGCGTGTGTGCGTGCGTGTGCTTGTATGTAGAGANACTAATTGGATAGATGGTTGGTGTTAAGTATTTGATTAACTTTGATGAATTCAACATATATATATATATATATATATATATGTGCGAGTGTGCGTGTGTGCGTGCGTGTGTGCGTGCGTGTGCTTGTATGTAGAGAGAGAGAGAGAGAGCTCGATGAAGATGGTAAAATTTTAAGAATATAGTTAGTATGTAAACTTCTATATATATATAGAAAAAACTTACAAATTATTCATATGAAATGATGTGTCTTTGTGTATACGTGTTTACTTGTAAATGATGTGTTGATGTCATAAGAGATATGTCAATATTACATAGGAATTAGGATTGTAATTCTAGTTACTATGGAGAAGTAAGTTAAGCTCTTATATTCAAAGAGTTGAGTATTGGTTTTAATTGTAAGTGATTTTCACCTTTGTTAATGAATGGTTATATTGTTGTATTTCTTATAGGTTTTTTATGATGTTGAGACAAGAGCAGATTGGTCTGCCTTTGATGCTTATTGTCGGTATGAAAGTTTCTCAAAACATTTCAATTTCACTTGCTTGAAGGTTGATATCTACAATGTCATCTTAATTATCCTAATATATGCTATCAACAAATTTTTTAAGTACTTTTTGTATTCCAATTGTTATTTTCATAAATTTTTTAAAAAGGTTTATATAAACCATCCATGTTTAAAGGGGCCAAGGATTGAAGTATCCTCTTCTCGTCAAGCGGTTGGCTTGTATGATTATATCAGGAGCTGCAGCTGCTGATGGCATAGACATCCTTCAACCTGCTAGTTTATTTCCTGAGATGATTATAAAGGTGAGAACTTACGCTCTAAGCTTTTCATCATGACGAGTACAAATAAGATGAGGCAAAACTGTTTGTAGAGGTCTTAGATAAAAAATCTAGGCAATTTGATTATTTTTATTTATTTATTTGGTGCACTAAGTGATTGGAGCTTGAAAGCGATTATTCTTAGGCCTATGACAAACAGTTGCTCCTAATCATTTTGTAATTGCCATTTATTTTTTGTCCACTTGTGAGTTGATTAGAGAAGCAATAATTGCAACGCCTCAGGAATTGCATAAATGGGGATTATAGAAGCAATGGTAAGATGATAAATAGGTAGTGAGCTGATCCATAGATGCCCATGATAAACCAACTGGTTTTGGCATCCCTTGGACCCTTGTCATTATGTATTTAATATAATGAAATTTTAAGAATTGCCAGGCCATTCTTTAATATGAGAATTTTCAGATGGAAGAAGGTTTTCATTTGCTAAGGACTGCCTTTGAAAGGGCAGATATCAAGGATGAAGAGATGACATGTATCCTCCACATCAGTTGGTCATTACTTATTCATCTTATATTTCAACTCAGTGGTTCTATGCCAATCTTTTTTTTTTTTTTCGAGAGAGATCAGTTGTCTTTGACATTACAAGTCCTAAACAAGCAATGGTACACTAGTGTGCTGGCTCGGATTCGTATCAATGCTTTTCGTATTGAATTGGTTGGAGGATTGTATGAAGATCTTCTTTCATCAGCTGCAGCCTCTATAGAAGCCGAAGTTGCAGTCGGGAATGCTCTTTATATGCTTCCATCTTTCTACAATCACGACTGTGGTTAGCTTTCCCTTTTTAATTTAAATATTAATTTTTGTCTGCATTTTAACCATCTTTATGTAGATTTTCAGTGCAGAGCATATCTTCTATTGTTATTTTTCTTTTGATGGATAAATGGGCATATGATATAAGGATTAACAGTCAACTGCAACTTTATGTGTGCAATTTCACAGCATGAAATGGACTTGTCTTTAGTAATAGATATATATATTATTTCTTGTGATTGAAAAAATGTTAATAATATAGCTTACATGTTGGGAAAACAAAAATATTATTGCATGCACCTTGCACAAGTTAATTGGGATTAATTAAAAGGGAGCTGAATCAACTGGTTTTTTGAACTACAGATCCAAATGCACACATTATATGGATAGACAATGCAGATGCAAAATTGAAGGCCCTTCGTGATGTGGAGGAAGGTTTGTTTTGTATGCTGTAGTTTTCATATTTTGTTTATTCTTTTTCCTTTTCGGTATTCCACTTAATAGGGGATTTTAAAGTGAGTAATGATACTCTTTCTAAATGAGATCCCAAATTGTGGATTTCAAATGATGTAGAAAATTAATAGTCATATTAGGAGTAGTGAAATAAGTCTATCATTATTAATTGTTATTGGTTTAGTGATTGATGTTACAAGTACCATATTATTTGGAATCCCATATGAGAAGAGTGTCATTACTCTTTTAAAATTTGTGCCCACCTCCATATTTATGTTTTAGCTCTACAAATAACTTGTAGCTATCTTGCCTGCAAAATGTTTAACATTGCAATGCACCCAAAATCTCAATGGTCCACACTTTTCACCATCTTCCCTTCCCTCTTTTGCTTGGAATAATATCACATACTTGGGCTTGTTCTTTGTCGTTACTTATTAGAGACAAACATCATTTCCCTTTATGCTGCGAGTCCTTCTGATACAATTCTAAGAGATCAGATACGAAGAAATGCAAATAATACTCTCTGTGAGGGATGGCTCATTAGGATCATATGCTTTTGCTGAGCAAGCAACATTTGATTGATAATTGAAAGAGGAAATAAAAAAAGAAAAAAACAAAAAAACAAAAATGACAGAACAAATGGCTTCAGTGATCAGTAACTGCCTCTTTTCTTTGTGAACATTTATGCACAAAATTATAACTGAATCACAACATCAATGCATTTGTAATTTGTGTGGGGTATTTTGCAGGGGAAGAGCTTCGTATATGCTATATTGATGCAAGTATGGGTCTTGACGCTCGACAAACTATCTTGGCTGAAGGGTTTGGTTTTCGGTGCAATTGTCCTAGATGTTTATCTGGTGATTAAATTGTACTTCTATCCGTTCCTAACATTTGAAGGATGATATCTACTTGTATTGTCTACAGCTGTTTAGTTAACACTAGAATGATTCGCTTGCTTTGATTCAAAGAGGATTGCGAAGCTCACATGGCCTCGAGGGGCAAAGCTATTTCATGATCACAAAAATTCTGTAATATAATCCTCTTTACCCAGTTCAAAATAAAATTAATGTTTATCAACATGTAAAATTTTTTTATAAAAATAATCCATTTACAATACGAAAGCTTAGGAAAAAATCTGCCCTGCAATCGTTAGTATTTGTAGTAGGCCAATCAAGGCTTGCCACATGAGCGCAAGTGTGTCCCACGTGATTGCCTGCTGCGCATGCAGCGGTTGTAGGGCAGATTTTCTCAAAGCGTAGAACCAGTTAAGGCAGATTAGTCCATCTGATATCCCGTCCTAAAGCATCAGATAAATAGTTAATCAGTCTTTATAAGTATCTAGTATAATGGTAATAAGTATCAATTTATCTGTTTAGTATCAACTGTTCTTTCTATCATACGAATTATCTTTTTTCTTTCCTCTTTTGGCCCTCCTTTTTGTCCCTTCCTCTCTTCTCAGTTCCCTTGATTTCAATTAACAAAGGCTGGCAGCTGATGGCAATTTAACGCACATGAACCGCCTTATGCAAGCTGATTGCTTGCTATGCTGCCAACCCCTCATGCAAATCCAGTCTTGTGCTTGCTGCATGAGTTTAACTCAAGTGCCCCAATGATGTTCGCTCGCCATAATTAAAGTTTAATCAACTGGAGAATCACACTAACTAGTGAATTTTGTATGCAATACTTAGTTCTTTGAGAAATTTAAAATTTATGAAAATCAAATTAAGAAAGATCCTCATTTTAAGTTTATCATCATGATACCAATTTTCAGTCTCATGGGCTTAGGATGATGACCAAAAGCCTAGGTAGCCCAAACTGATTACTCTCCCCCACACCCTTTATTCCCACACAAATATCTTTAAAAAACAATGCTTGAAGCTCACTTGATACTAATCAAAAGAGATGAAGAAAGAAAACTCCCGCCATCTTAGCCGTTGGTGCGAAGTGTGAGTATATATGAAGAGGGTGGCAAAAAGAGAGCCCCAGCAAACCCTTTGCTTAGCTTATATATATATGGTTGTAATAGAATAAAATAAACATAGCGAACTCTCATCTATTTTTTCCCTTAAAAACCAACTCTCACTTCATCTTCTTTGTCTTGACATTCTTCCAAACCATATCAAACCAAACTAAACCGTTCTTTTTTTTTTTTAATCTTTATAGAGCTTAGTTAGTTTACTTGTACTAATTTTAATTTCTCTTATTTTTGTTTAGGAAGGTATTAGCTAAGATTTTAAGCCAACCTTCTCCCTGCAAAAACCTTTTTGCAATTTGCTTTCTTTTTGCTACTACTTTTCTTTCATCTGAACCTTTTCTATTTGTTTGTTTGCTTTTTGGCAGAGATGATGGCGGCTTTGTTCCTTAATTCTCTTTCAGTTGCACCAAACAAGTTTGTGAATTGTGATCATCATCACTACTGTTCTTTGAGGAGGAAGAGGAGTAGTGCTAGTAGTATTGTGTATTGCCAAGGTGGTGTTGGTAGTGGGAACTCATCATCGAGATGGGCTAATGGGATTTCATCGGTTTTGAAAGAGAGATCATCAGCTTTGGTTAACACGGATCATGGGGCAGCTGTAATGGATGCAGGAAGCTTGGTTTTATCTCCAAATAGGAATGGCCAGGCTGAGCTTGTTGTGAAGGATTTGGTGCCTTATGGTGGAACCTTAGTGGAATTGCAAGATGGCATTGGCATTGTCAAATTTCTTAGAGGCAAAGGCTTCTTTGTTACCGGGGCAACAGGTTTTCTTGGCAAAGGTACTTTATTTTCTTTTCCCCATTAATTATAAATGTGGTCATAAATAATTATTTTTAGTTCTATGGTATTCACATAATTGTTGAAGAAGAATATAGAATATAGACTCTATCTCGTATATGAAACATTTCACATGCATTAGTAAAACTCAAATCTTCATGTTAAGTTCCTATATAATAGTTTAAGTTTTTGCTATGTAGATTACATGGGTTCTTAATATATAATATTAATGCTAAAGATTTCAAACTTGAATTTCTTCACAGCACATTATTCTGGTTTTTTTTTTTTTTTGCTTAAAATGTGCAGTGTTTATCGAAAAGATATTACGAACGGTGCCTGATGTTGGCAAGATATTTGTGCTGATCAAGGCAAAAAATGAAGAAGCTGCAATGGAAAGATTAAAACGTGAAGTATGTTGATAATTAATTAATGCTTGAATTTTATATATTTCATGTTTACAGACTTCCAAAATATAATCAATTAATTCACTAAGTTAATGGACTTGAAAACTACATTCATTCCAATTCGTGGCTTGTGTTTAGATCATAAACGCAGAGCTTTTCAAGTGTCTCCGACAAACCTATGGGAAATCCTACCAAGCTTTCATGCTAAGTAAGCTGGTTCCTGTGGTAGGAAATGTCTGTGAATCTAATCTTGGGCTAGAAGAAGGAGATTTAGCTGACATGATTAGAAACGAAGTAGACATAATTGTGAATTCTGCAGCTAACACAACATTTGATGACAGGTTATGATCTCTATTCATTACAAGTATAAGTTGATTTCCAACATTTGTATATGTCTTTCAAATACTCCTAAGTTACAACTTTTATTGTCATATATATAGTTTTTGAAATTGCAGATATGATACTGCTATTGATATCAACACAAGAGGACCTCACCGTCTTATTGAGTTTGCGAAGAAGTGCAAGAAACTTAAGCTCTTCGTGCAAGTATCAACAGGCAAGTGCATGCATTTACGTCCTCTAGAAAGCATTTAATTAGTTAATGTGGAAAATTTAGTGTTTGATGTCTTGTTTCATGATCACAGCATACGTGAATGGACAGAGACAAGGAAGGGTCATGGAGAAGCCATTCTGCATGGGAGATAGTATAGCAAGGGAAAATGTCCTCTCCGAGGCTGCAGCAGCTTTAATACCAAAATTGGATGTTGAAAATGAAATAAAGTTGGCAATGAAATCCAAAGAAGTACTCTCTGAAGATGATAATGAAATGTCCCAAAAGATGAAAGAATTGGGATTAGAAAGGTGATTTGACTAACATCCTGATCATAACCATCTCCTACTCATGTTATTATAAGTTATTAATCAATTGCCATGTTAATAATATTACACCTGATCATCAGGGCAAGAAAATATGGATGGCAAGACACATATGTGTTCACCAAGGCCATGGGAGAGATGATTATCAATAATATGAGAGGAGACATACCGGTTGTGATTATTCGACCTAGCGTTATTGAAAGCACTTTCAAAGAGCCATTCCCTGGATGGATGGAGGGAAACAGGTATATCTTATTAAAAGAATTTCCATTAACCTGGCGTTAATATAATTTAAGTTCTTTCTGGTATATCTCATCTGTCTTGGCTTTTACAGGATGATGGATCCAATAGTTTTATACTATGGCAAAGGGCAGCTCACGGGGTTTTTAGTAGACCCAAATGGGACACTTGATGTAGTAAGTATACATTGGTTAATTACTAACTAATTCATCAGAAAATATTATATTAGTATAGTTAGTAATATTAACAGATAAAAAAATCATAATCAATCTTTTGATTATAATCTAAAAATGGTGAATATGATTTATTATCTTTGATTATGATCCATCGATGAATATGACCTGAAAAGTTACCAAACCAATAACGTAATATGTCTCCAAATTCGTCATATATATATATATATATACACTCCCCCTATAGTTGCCTATCTAGGGTTTATCTAATTGTTTAACAAGGGTGTAGATATAATAAGAGGCTAGACGTGACATGGGCAAATTAAAAAAAAAAAAATTAACAATTTTAGAATGAAATATAATAGTAATCGCGAAACAAAGGACAATTAAAACAATGAAGCCCCCCGCTCCCTCGTACATTCCAAGATTCGAGAAGACTTGTTGGTCTCTTGACATAAGTGGGTGCAGGTACCAGCTGACATGGTTGTTAACGCAACGTTGGCAGCCATAGCAAGGCATGGAATGATCCAAAAGCCAGACATCAACGTCTACCAAATCGCTTCGTCCGTTGTAAATCCACTAGTTTTCCAAGATCTTGCCAGCCTGCTTTATGAACACTACAATTCCTCGCCGTGCGTGGACTCAAAGGGAAGGCCAATCCATGTAACTTCAATGAAGCTCTTCAGCTCCATGGAAGACTTCTCGTCCCACCTTTGGAGAGACACCAACCAGCGAAGTGGGTTAACCGCAATGGCTTCTTCAAATGGGAAGCTCTCCCAGAAACTCGAAATTATGTGCAGAAAGTCAGTAGAGCAAGCAAAGTACTTGGCCAGTATATACGAGCCATACACTTTTTATGGCGGAAGGTAAGCAAATTAACATTATTGCCTTGTCTATTAAATACATTTTCCTGTGCAACTTTAACAAAATTTATTCTTGTCACCAAATATATTTGGCAGGTTTGATATCAGCAACACAGAGAGATTAATGGAGATTATGTCTGAAGAAGAGAAGAGAAAGTTTGGATTTGATGTGGGGAGCATAGATTGGAAAGATTACATTACAAATGTGCATATACCAGGCTTAAGGAGGCATGTGATGAAGGGAAGAGGGATGTCTACCTAAACTACTACTTCTATGCATCCATCTTGTTTCATATTATTATTATTTTAACCTTTTTTATGGCTTTCAAGTAACTGTAATAAGTGATTAATAATACTCCTCTATACTTTCAAAATTTTTTTTTTTTTTTGGTACTATCCTATATATAAAGGTAGCACAAAATTGCTGCCCTTTTATCTATATATACAAAACTTGTGTGTTATTGTCCCATTGAAGTACAAACCTCTGTTTTCTTTAGAATTTTTAGATTTGTAGAGTATAAGTACACCTAATTTGCATATAAATCAAGTTTTGTAGTTGTTTATTTATGTAATTTTTTCTTAATCATTTACAATGAAGGTAGTATTAGTGTTGTGCATAGGCCTAGCTTCTTGTGAGTTAAGTCGGGCTGCAGTTCGGCCTAACTTTTTGAAATTTTTTTTAAAGTTTTGTAAATGTTTATGATTAACAATTATTTACGAAATTATCATAACTTTTAGACGTTTTGTATTAATTTACAAAAAATAAAAAAAATCAGCTTCTATTTATCAAATTGTCATTACCTTTAAGTCAATTTCGATTAACATCTTGTATAATTAAGACACTTTTATTTTCTCTAATACTTTACTTTATTAAAAAATACAAACTTAATCAACCTCTCAATCATTTCTTATTTTCATTCCAAAACACCATACAAGTTTAGATTATAAATCAATAATTAAAAATCTCAAAATAATTATTTGAAAATTAGAGATTTCGAGGGGTTTGACTTTTTTATAATTTCAACTGTTATTCTTAAAATGTTTAATGTTATTACAACTATATGTAATACATTGATGTTAATTATCCTTTTTGTTAAATAATTTCTATTTTATGTTTTAGAAAATGATATTATAAAAGACAAAATATAGTGAGGTGGTCCACCTAGAGAGTGAGACCTCTTGATACACATTATAGATAATATAATATTTTAAGTGGGGATCCCTGGTAATAATATCTTTTTAGTCATACTACATATAGAATAATCCATTAATTAAAATATAATTATATATTTGTGGCATAATAAAATTGTATAATTAGTAGATAATTGGTGATTATCTTGTGTTCCAATTTTGTAGGATTTTTTAAACAATTTATGTGTTATTTGTTATTAATATATAGAGCATATACTAATTACAATAACATTCTTATTTTTTGTTTACAACTTTTCAGGTTTTATAGTTACATTTCAACATCTCTTTATTACAAATACAAAATTATATACGATTTTGAGTTTACATTTTTGTGATAAAAAATTAGATTTTGATTTTTCAATAATTTTGATAATTAAGTATTTGTGACATAATTTAAAAAATTAATGAAAAATTAGAGATTCAATTGAGTTGGAACTTATAATATTTTTGTTTATTGTATAAGTGAATGGTTTGAATTATTGGATAAAGTACGAAAATATTTTTTCATTAATAAATTTTTCTTGTACTATCAAAATTTACCTAAAGTAATAATTTATAAAAAAATTCTGGGTATGGCACTGGTGCTGCGTCAAATATTTAAAACCCATTGCATTGAGTACAAAACTCTTTTAGTATTGAATAAAGCTTCATCATCACACAAGGAATTTATTTACATCGTATACCTTCTCCTTTGCTTGCTTAATTGGGTAAGAAAGATTTTATTATTAATTGGGTAAAAAATGCATGTTGTTGGTTATAAAACCCGAGAGCATATCATAAAAAAGCATCAACAAAAACCTTCATTTTCATTTAAATTTATTTTACTAAAACAACTCTTATTATTTAAGCATAATTAATTATGTAATTAAATAAAGACAAATCAAAATTTTGCGTCTTTCACGTGTTGGACTTTGGTAGGTCCGTCACATTCATGGACCCCTTGCACCTGCCAAATGTTTCAAACTTTAGTTTGCCAAATTTGACGGTGAGCCCCATGTTTTGGACGGTCATGATTCGTCTTTTATAGACATTATGTTTAGTTTCTTCCGAACACAATAAAATCTCATTTGAATTTAGATTACTGGGTTTCTGATTAAAAAAAGAAAAAGTAGAGGATCATTGAGTTGTTTTGAGTTTTTGACTAAATTCTAATAATTTTTATTGATTAATTAAGACGTAGAGTTATCGAGCCTTGCAATATGGTCATGAAAATTAAATTTAATTAACCATAAGAAATTAAAATTTGATTTTTTTTTAATAATCTTGTTAGTTTGCATTAAAATAAATAAAAATTTGAAGAATCCTGAGATATTGAGAAAAAAATTATTAAAAAACAAAAATGAAAAAGATAGCAGTTGAGTTATAGTTGTATAGCGCAGAAGGATGGAAAGGTCAAGAGAATGTTGGTTATGACTACGCGTTAGTGGATTCTTTCTCTGCCACCCAATTTCAACAGAAGCAAAATTATTTCTCAATTTCAAAAAACAAATAATTAAATCAGATTAAACTGATTCATATTGTTACTTAAATTATTAATTGCCAGTGTTCTTCAAAAGTCAATTTTTTTTTAATAAAATTATGCATTAATATTATTATTTAACCCGTGAGAAACAGTGAAAGTACTCACTATCACAATACAAGCAAATCAAATCTGTTTCCTGGCAAGTGGAAGTCCAGGCCGCCACCTAGCCAGCCAGCCAGCCAGCGAGCCTGCCAGCTAATACAATAACAAAAGCTTCAAGAACGGAATTTTCTTCTCTTTGTTTTTGTTTTTGTTTTTTTGGTTTTCTGTGCTTCCATTCTTTGTTGCAGTCTTTCCCTTTTGATCCCTCTCTCTGTAGGAAGGAGGGGAAGGAGACAAAAAATGGAGAGCGTGTTAACGTTGTGGCAAGCGACCACGTTATGTGGGATCGTTTCATGGATTGTAATAACCTCGTATCTGAACCTGACCCAGAAGGTTAGATCTTTGGTGCAACCTTGGGTAACGCACCATGTAATCAGCGGCACTCCGTTCATTCTCCAGATCCAGGTCTTACCCCATTCAAGAATTTCCAGATTCTCATTTTTGTTAGTTTACACTTGTTTTCTCAATGTTGGTTGACTTTAAATGTGCCTTGCTCCGATGGGTTTTTTTGTTTCTGCTTTTTTGGTTGCAGAATCACAAGCATAAGCTTTTGGATGCTTTCTTCTCTGCGTTATCTTGTGTTGTTTCTGTGCCTTTTTACACCGCCTTTTTGCCTTTGCTCTTCTGGGTATGTTCTCTTTGCTTCTAATGGTTGATTTAGCTTTATGTAGTTATGATTTTGGAACGCTGTTGAGTGCTTTTGGGGTGATATTGTAGAGTGGACATGGAAAATTGGCGCGGCAGATGACTCTGCTGATGGCTTTTTGTGATTATTTAGGGAACTGTATAAAGGTATTTAATTTTATGTCTTTGTTGCTTAAAGTTTTGGTCGTTCTTTTCTTTTGTTTGTAAGGCTAAGAATATCGTGTTCACGCGAGTTGTTTTGTTTCGTTCCTCCTTTGTGTTGTGTTGTATAGGATGTGGTATCAGCTCCTAGACCAAGTTGTCCACCTGTAAGGAGAATAACTGCTACAAAAGATGAGAAAGAGAACGCAATGGAATATGGATTGCCTTCTTCTCACACTCTTAACACAGTTTGCTTATCAGGGTACTCATTATTCCTTCTGCCGTCCTCATTTTGCTCTAGAATGCTTTTTATTTTATATTTTATCTTCGTATTTGGAATTGGAATCTACTTAACAATCCTCGGCTTGAAAAGCCTTTAGGTGTTATTGGCAAAATTTGGTGGGCATTATCGTAGGTTGCTTCTCCCCTTGGAATTTGATACATCCAATTCTAGATTTTCCTAGAAATGATATGGTGTTAGAAATGCTTAAAGCAACGAGGTTGGAATTGATCATGATGAAAACCTTGGAGAGTCACATGCCTCAGGAATTTATGTGTATGGTATTTCCGTCTTTTGCCAAGTCGTTAATTCTCACTCATTAATCCAAATCTCATCTTTTTCAGCTAGCCAAAGGTTCTAGCAGATATTTATGTGAAGAAATAAGGACATGGTATATGTGTAAATTGATAATTTGTTAGTTGGTGGCCATGTAATATTGAATATCAGTTCTTGTATTGTTCTGAATATGTGTGCATTAGTTACAAGAGTAAGATTATGCTTTGTATTCTAGAGTTTTTTGTACACACTGATTAACTATTATATCAGCTAATTGTTTCCTTTTGTGCTTGAATCTTCCAGATATCTTTTAAACTATATCCTATCTTATTACCAACATGACGATGCCTTTATACAATTAGCTGGATTGGCTCTTGGTCTTGTGCTTGTGGGCCTCATTGGTTTAGGTAGGGTTAACCTGCTACAAGATATAGGCAGCATTTTGAATTCCTTATTGTGAATTTCTGAACTTAAATATTGTTTTCTTGGTAGGAAGAATTTACCTTGGCATGCACAGTTTGATTGATATCGTAGGAGGACTTGTAATGGGATTGGTGATCCTTTCATTTTGGCTAACAGTCCATGAATATATTGACAATTTTTTAGTCTCGGGACAAAATGGTAAGTTCATGTTTGTTCATTTTTTATTTTAAATTTTAATGACTATCAGCAACTGTTTTTACTACTTTTGAAAAGGCATGAAAGCAATCAACTGACGAATGAAAATTATGAGTGAATTCAACCTTTAAAATGGTTACTCTAATGTGAAAATTGGCCAAACAGCTCAAGGGAGGTTGTCTAGCTGAATTTAAATTCATAAAATTTCCTGTCAACTCCAGAGGTTGTGAACAAGTCATTGAAAAGGGAACGACAGGGGACAGGCCATCTGAAGCTCAATTATATGATGGGAGAAATGAAAAAGCTTTATTCGAAACCCAGTATAGAGTTTGGACCGATGGTGCAAAACATTAAACAGTGCCACTTGATTATATCCCTCCCAGGCAAAAAGACGTTTTCACTAATGCGAGCATTCATTGTTAGACAATTGGTATGAGGGTTAGGGCGGAAAAAATATCTTTAGAAATAGCCAGAATGTGAACTACTTGGGAAAAGAAAAGGGAAATTGAGGGCTCCCCGCATGATATTGGTGGGACATTCTTTCTTCTTTTGAAAGAGGGGAGCTTGAAGGTGAAACTGAGAGATTTCCTTTTGTTCTTTATTAATTGATTACCATTGAAGATCAATGTCATCAATTGCAATTAACAAGGACTTCTAGTGTAGGGAAGTTTGAATACCTTTCTAATGCTTAAAATATTTATATTACACTCATTACTGAGATCTGGTTTTGTTTAAAGCAGAGTTAAATCTTTTGAAATGCTAGTACTTTGATCCTGCAGAAGGTGGAATTTGGTCAACTTGAACTTAAATCTGTCTAAAAATTGAATCTAGAAAGTGACATTGAAATTTAGAACTTGCCAAGATTGCATGTTTTCTTACTTGTGCACATCTTGTTCTGATGCAGTTACGTCCTTCTGGGCTGCACTAAGCTTCCTGTTGCTTTTTGCTTATCCAACTCCTGAGTTTCCAACTCCAAGCTATGAGTTCCATACTGCCTTCAATGGTGTTGCATTGGGAATTGTAAGCATTTTTCTTTTTGCTCATTTACCATAAGAAGATGTTTGGTTTAACAACTCCTACCTCCAAGACTTCATCAAAAGCCTTATGCTGGAATTTTTCTCCTAAATGCCATTTTCATTTCTGGAAAATACAAGAACAAAAATAACATATCTGGACAAACATAAATGAAGAGAAATGATATATTTGACAGTGCTATAATTGATTCTAGAAAATATGGGAAAGGAACTTTTTCAGATAAAGCTATATTTTTCTGCAACTGACTACTCACTTTTCCCTGTTTTACTATATGAAGATTTCTCTCAAATGATGATTACTAATGTCTTCTTTTACTCTCCGTTTCCTTTTCTTTAATGCTGATACATTTACTATTATATAATATAAATGTCATGTTATGTAGAGGAGAAGAATTTGTTTCTACTTAAATAACCAAATAAGACTTTCGTTTTCTCTTTTTTTAAGTTATTTCTTACTGGTGTTTCTACTTTCTTGTGTATGCTCCATAAACTAAACTCGACAATGGTTTGCAGGTAGCTGGAGTCCAGCAGACATACCATCAGTTCCACCATGAAGCTGTACCACGCCTCTTTACCCCTCAACTAACAATACCTGCCTTCATGGGAAGAATGATAGTGGGAATTCCAACCATACTTCTTGTGAAGTTCTGTAGCAAGGCTCTTGCAAAATGGATTCTTCCTGTAATATCAAACACCTTGGGCGTCCCAATAAAATCAACCAGCTACATCCCCATGCTTAACGGATCAGTTACAGGAAAGAAATCAGATGAGATTAAGCAATCAAGCTACCTCCGAAAGTTACTTTATTCCTCTGGACAGGAAACGTTCGATGTTGATACCGGCATTAGATTTCTTCAATACGCAGGACTTGCATGGTCGGTGGTAGATCTCGTTCCATCTGTTTTCTCTCACCTGACGTTATAATGCTTGTATGTTCATTGTTGCGTAATATTATCAGTTGCTTTTATAGGGGGGTATTATATATATTGATTCTGTAAATATATATTTTTGTTCGGTGAAAGAACAATCCATTTTTAACTGGTTGAGCACTTTTGCAGTCACAGATATTCTTTTTCTAGTTTATTTGGTTAAGGATATGGCAGATGTGTTATTAGACTAAAAGAAGCATCCGATGTGGTAGATGTGTCGTGGAATATCAACTGAAGTGTATCAATGAGAGACTTAACGTTGATGAGTAGTTTTGCAAGATTCTATGTTTGAAGCATGTCTTTTTTATTTCTACGTTTGGGTATCTTTCCCCTTGCAAATTTTAATCAATGGTGCAATGCCATAACCAGACCGGTAAAGTCATTTTGCCACCCTATTCGATCATTCGATAATGATCGTACAAGCATAAATTTAACCAAGACGATGATAACATAGCACTAGACCTTCACATGATAAAAACCTTAAAACATGGTAATACCCGAATAAAGAGAAAGCATATGAGAGAAATAATCAAACATGAACCTTAAAATAGATGGTATGTCAGTGATCGTGCTCCCACCTCGAAAAGACAGCAAGAGCAAAGATTTGATTCTGGTACTAGAACCCTATGCTATTAAATTGTAAATATCCAAGAGAACTAGTAGAACCAATTACCAACAACATATCAATCACTCTAGTTAAGAATACTTAAGGCAAGAATAAAAAGGGAAAAACACACGGTTCTATCAAATTCTTTTGTCCTAATACAGACTCCGTCAATGAGGATGGATAGTGGAAAAAACAGAGTTTGAAGTACAAAATTAAATAAGAATATCTACATATTCAGTACATTCAGAGAGCAGTCAATCGGTCACCTAGGCAATTTCTCCAGTAGAGTTTGAGCAATCTTTCAAATGTATGACAGATCAAAGGGCATCTAACCTCCCAAATATACATCTTTTGGACAACCACCAGAGACGCGATCTAGACAAAATATAGATTTCAAACCCAACAGGCATCTCTAGAACAAGGAACCACAGTTGCCTGACCGATGAATGAAAGGGGAGTGGGGAAGCAAGTGGAATCAGCATCACAAAGACAGCTTCACAGGAAGTAATCAGGCGTTCTTCGGGTAACATCCGGTTCTCCTCTCCTAGGGGCTGGCTCAAACTGTTAAAACATAATTTTGTTAAGTTTCATGCATACGTCAAAAAAGCACTGGACCACCCTAGTAAGGAGTCAGACACACAGACCTGGATGAATGTGTGGTGCTTGCAGTCATCAACTTCCAAGATAGAAGCCATATTCCCACAGCGATAACAATAATTAGGTGCACTAAATATGGTAACCACCTTTTGTTCCTGTTCCAAGAAAGCAAAATAGTCACACCCAAAATTCTTCAATGCAGTCAAAAAACAATATTTCGTAATTAATTGGAAGTCACAATTACATGAGCCCAGTTGAATCCATCCATAACCAGTTGATGAGCTCTAGCAATCAACTTTAAGTTGTTTGTATGATTGAATTGTTCAGAGATATCCTGAAAAACCAGAATGTGATCATAACAGAAAGCTAAAGATAAGTGTGATAACTATTATAGCTTCAAAGAAGCTGATTTGCAATAATAAATGTGGCATATTGGAACTACAAGTTACCTGGCCAAAAGTATATCCAGCACCACGTGGTGAAATACCCCAACCACATCTATCATCAGGGTCAGACCACAACAAATCACACATGGGCCCTTCATGAGGAACCTCTTGAACACGATCAAAGTTCCTGATGTTATCAAGGGTTTCAATTGAAGGTGATAATCCACCATGCAGACAAAATATTTCAGACTCTACCTACATAAAAGAAAATAGGAGTTTAGATGTATAATTTTATAGGCTCTCAATAGTTAAAATTCTTTGACTGCCTTCTCTATCACTTGAGCTCTTGCAGAATATTTCACTTGTCCTTGTAAATCCTAGGATTGGCCAAATCTTGTGAAATTCCAAATTTTCATACTAGTTTTGCAGTTTAAAGTTATAAAGAGAGATATGCTGTGAAGAATCCCATATTCTCAGAGAGAAAGCCTGACTGAAGAAGACACAATGTGAAACTGCTATATCCAGATTCCTCTGAAAACCAAGAAAATAAGTTTTGACAACCAAACTTCACACAGGATTTGGATCTCAATGTGATAAGAATATTCTGAAACTAAGTCTCTCATTCTCTTCTTTTACATCTTTTTTCATTTCATTATCTTCTTCATTTATAGATAAAACTATGTTATCCATTTTTTACCCGTTAAGTTGATAGATAAGGGCTGATAAAACTATTGAATTGTAAATTATTTATACCAAAAACACATATCAGCATTTATGGCTATCATTAAGATGGGCAGCTTCTTAAGTTATTCTCCATTAATTTACATCCATTTCTTCTGTCCTAATCTTTTATTCATAAATTCCTCAATATCAATTCAACACTACAATTGCTAAAAAGATTTTTTTTTTTCAATTGTTAAGTTGATCTAGATTTCAACATCTTGGGCTTTCAAACCATTAAATTTTAGATCCTAGGATTTAATGTCCATTCTTATCATCTAAAGATAATGTGATAAACACAAGCTAATGAAACATTGAAGCAGGATTTGAACAATATAGCTACTAGATCAAGAAATGCTTCTATCGAAGTGAGCATAACAGTGATAACGGTAAACCTTCAAACCATATCAGTAGCACCCAGAGGGAGTTAGCTACATCCATATCAAACTGTTAAAATGCATAAGCACTAAGGTAAGCAGGTAAGCAACCCCTAATTATTCTTCAATAATATCCTCCTTTTCTATAACTTCCAACAAAAAATTGCTAGCTCCAAGTTTTTCTTGTATATATATATATTTTTATATAAGAAACTATAAAATATGTATTAAATTGAAATTTTCTTCTTTCACTCACCAAAGCGGTCAACGGAAAATAGTCAAAAAGGTCTGTAAAAATCTTCCAAATGTTAGCATTGCCATACCTGTAGATAAATCATCAAAAGCAGAAATCATTTTAAGATGATATAGTGCATGGAGCAAAGATAATGTTCCATAGAACTTCATTAACTATGTCAAATTGCCCATTGAAGTTCATTGACCATGGAAGGGCATGCCAATGAGAGTTAAAACAAATGAAAAGAACGTAAAACCAACACATGTAGTCCTTTATTAACAAGCTGAGTCTCCAATAATACATTACTAATGGAATTCCACAGAAAATGGTGACAGTACAAAAGTTGACAAATAAGTCACCCTTACAGCCACACTGGAATCCAAGTATACTTCAATTTACAGTTATATAATAGTTGTGCATCAATAATTGCAAGATGCACATAAAATAAATAAATAAAGAAAAAGAATTGAGTGTAACCTAATAGGAGTTTTCAGCTCCAATTTTTTTCTTCTTTTCTAGCATCCCTACCTCCAACATCCCAGATTTAAGCCAAATCCCCCAAACTATAATGTGAGAAGGATTCAATCCCAAGACTTGTAACACAAGTAAAAGAGACCTTAGCACCTAATCTAGTAATGTTCACTTACAATTAATTTAAATAGAGAAAACACTTGAAAAAAAATAATAATTCAACTGGAGGTCATACAGAACATTTGTTCTGTTGACAAATACCAAGACAGCTATAATTTCAATAAGGACCTCTTAAACCAAGGTTGTGAAAGAGAACTCACTTCCGCAGACATTCATCATAAAATCCATAAACCTGAGTAATCTGCAGCACATTAAGTGAACCAATATTTAGCTCAATATCCAGAGTCTACACTCTACAAATTAAACAGCAATTATGCAGAACAAGATTCACTCATTGCATTCGCAGATAGAACCTAAATTTTATTGAAGAAAATAGAACAGCCACTTGACCCTTGAATAAAATATATTGAAAGCAATGAACATTATATAAGAGATATATTTACTGAGATCATAAGTGCAGCAAACTAACAACAAATTGAAACATATACTGGAACCATATTCAGAATATGAGGCTTCTAAGCACTGCAGCAGCCGTCGGAAACAAAGGGCACTGAGGCAAAGAAGATGAAAGGAGGAAGAAAAAATGATTATAAGAATATACCTGACGGCTCTCATGGTTTCCTCTAAGAATAGTGATTCGCTGAGGATAACGCACTTTCAGGGCCACCAATAGCTGGACAAACATACAATTCCCTATCACTGTATTAAATTCAAATTTCTCACCAAGTGCCAATATAGCAAATAAGGAAATAAACCTAGATTTCTTTTAGATTAACCAAAATAAATCATCTAAAGATGCTAGAAAAATAAAATTCATAGTAGTGTAAAATTTCAGTGTTTGCAGAAATCCACAACTTATTACTCAATCTTGACCTGCATATGTAGTATCTGTTATTACTGGATCAAAGACATTGAAGCATCAGGATACTTAAATCTCGACTTCACATATTGACGAGTAAAACATGATTCATAGATTCACAATGCACATAATATGGAAACTTAAAAAATAAAGCAGGAAGAAAACGGATAAGGAAGGCCTTATGTTTGCTTCATAAATCAAGAAAAGTATTTGGTTTTCACCACAGCATTTTCAATATTAAACAATAGATAGTCTGAATTTTGGCGTTACCACTTATGGAATTGTTACTCTCCCACCAAATAAATTTGTTCCCTCAAAGCTTGCATGGTGAGGGCTATTCATATTAAAATTTCAAATTTCAAGCAGTTGGAAAAAAGCCATATATATTTGTCTTTACCAAATCTTCAACTTTCCATCTGACGTTTCAGCTTTTCAGTATCACTATGAAAGTATCTAAAAGTACTCTAAAGATTCAATTTAACTTGCACATACCGTAACAGTTTCAACAGAATAATATCCACGATCCACATAATCTCCCATAAACAAGTAGTTGGTATCTGGACACTGTCAATTTAAAACTTAAGATCAGATTTAAATCAACAGGAAAGATGTTCACAAGAAAAAACAACACTTGTCCTAAAACTTAGAAATCAACAATGAAGGATGATACTTTGCAAATCAAATGAAATCATAAAGATGGTATTAAGAAAAGATAGAAACAAGGAAATCATGATTTTATGATGGATATTTTAAAAGCCAGTTAGCATAAACAAAATCAAATAAAAATGGCACTAACTTAGCTCAAATCATGGCGACAATTTCCAATAAACCACTATGATAAACCATTGTCACAAATAATTTATCAAAACACAAGTGCTATGCATAAAAGTGAGTAGGCAATCACTTATTTAATAATTTCATTTTATCTTATTTTTTCCAACTGAGCATAAATTAATAAATAGGCACCCTTTCTATTGCAAATAAAATGAAAAGTTCCCGACTAGGACCACTTCAGTCTACAAAACCATTTCTTTGACAGGCTCAAAGAATTATTTTAGATTGTTCCCTTAGCTGAAACAACAGTTTGCATACAAAAAGTAATTGTCAGAACTAATACCTTCCCTCCAATCTGAAAAAGTTCTGCAAGATCATGAAACTGCCCATGAATATCGCCACAAATTGTCACAGGGCTTTTCACAGGCTGTGACCAAAAAAAAAAAAAAGGATGAACCATCAATGTTCCACTATTTTAAGATGGGATCACGACGTTTATGAAGTGAAAGGTAGGAGATAAAAAAACCAATATTCAAAGAGGCCAACAACCATACTGCAAGAAGAATGTGAGAACCAAGCAATTAATTTTCTAACTGAAGGCAACCAACAGCAGTGTAACTAGTTCCAAAGAAAATTATTATCTTCCCTGAGGGACCAGAGCAAGTAAGGCAGCAAATTTAGTAACCAAAAAAAAAAGTCGACAAAGAGTAAAGTGATACGTCGAAAAGTATGAAAAGTGGCAAACCTGAACATTGCTTTCTTCCATCAATATCTCCTTAGCCTTCTCACATAGTGCTTTAACCTAAAGTGCCAGAAAGCAAAAACTATATAGTTACTAGTCTACCTCTTTTGCTCAAGGGTAACAAATTGACAACAAAAAATTTGATGAAGTGGATTAAAACTGCTAGAGAGGTAAAATAAACATATTTAAACAATGGCAATACCAGTGAAGATAACACTATTGGCACAGATTTTTTTTACCATAAAATGTCAAACTTGCTACATAGAACATCATACTTGTAATATTGAAGTCTAACTTATAACAAGATACAACTTCGTGAATGGCACAAGTATGAAGTCATTTATTCTGAGTAAAACATTCCGTGTTACATAAAAACCTATCCCATTAATGTTAACCTGAATATAGTAAACAAATCCTTAAAACAAGATAACAATTATAAAATGCAGAACAAGTCCTTTAATTGCAAGGATTTATCAAACAACGGAAACACTACTAAAAACGAGTATTTCATTACATAGAATGTCACACCTATAACATGAAACGTCACACTTGTTACATTGCAAACAACAAACTATTTTGCAATCAAACTATCTATGTTACTACGTGTAATGTTCCATGTTATAAGCATGATATTCCATGCTAATAAGAATCGTTCGTAGAATACCCTTACAGTACAGTTACTTGCATCTCTTAACGAATTATACATATTTCTTGACCTTCAAATCATGAAACTTGACTAAATTCAGATAAAGTAATTATCACTTATTGCCAATAAAAAATCCAAACAATAAAATGATGAGATCTCATCTCGCCAAGAAGTTGATAGTCAGCGTGCTAATATTGACAATTGAAATCAAATATGAACCCTAATCCAATAATAACAAATAGTGAGCAAGCTGGCTTTGCATTAGAGATGAGATCAATAGCAATCGAAGTGAATCAACAGAACCTGTTGTTCGGAGAGAGGCTTGCACTGCATGAGCTGCGAGATCTGCTCGTCGAGGTCTGAGGTGGAGTCCGAGGATAACGAATTTGCGCCCATTTTGATCGGGAATCGGGATAACGGTATCCGGACTAGGGATAGCCCTAACCCTAGAGTGAGATTAAGAGATTCCTTTGTAGGCTTCTTCTTGTTCTTCTCTCCACTCTTCTGGAGCAGCGGACCGAGGTGAAATGGGAGAGCGCGTGATGCAGGGAGGGAGGGAGGGAGTGCGCGCGTTGGGATTGTATAGTGATCCGTTGGGCCTGGTGACGATGCCGAGAACCGACCCGACAACTTTATCAAAGCATGCGTTGGAGGGAATTATTCATGTTAGAATGCATCTATTCCGTCCTATAGCCTAGTATTCTTTTTCGAGTTAATTTGTAAAAATAGCTGAGTGGAGTTTTTTATTTTATTAAAAATTAAAAAAAAAATCTTAACTTTTTTTAATTGAGTAATTATGTTTAATTTTAAGAGAAAAAAACGTTATTTTAAGATATACTTGATTACATTTAAACATATTATTTTAGATAATTGAGGAACCGTTTCAGACATTTATCTAGCAGTGTTTCGAGCAATTAAACTGGTTTATTCAAGACTGTCAAACATCAAGGCGTTAAATGCTATACAATGTTAGATTTGATAGTTTGTTAGGTACAGTAGACAAGAGCGCTAAATTATTAAGCATACTAAATGCTTGTTTGACAAAATATGAACCATTAAGTTAGTTTGTGGTCAATGTCAGATAACAGTTTAGCCTTTATATTTGCACTTTTAAACTAAACAAATGAAATTATATTTTTAGGGGTGTATTTAATTAAGACTTTTAATTATTTTTAAAGATTTTTATAAAATTAAAAAGTTGAGTTAGTATTCAATTAATACTTTTGTAGACTTTTAAATACTCTATAAAAGTCATGAGATATTCAATATAGACTTTTAAAGACTTTTAAAAAGTCTGT
>JANKKB010029620.1:0-26917 GCA_026225775.1 Bursera palmeri | reverse complement strand
AGCAAGGCTTCTACTTGTTTTCATTTGTTACATATGGATGTTTGGGGGTCCTTATCACACTCCTGCTCATGATCAACATAGATTTTTTCTCACCATAGTGGATGATCACTCTCGCATTACTTAGGTATATCTCATGCACCATAAGCATGAAGTTATATCTCATATCAGAAAATTCATTTCTCTTGTCAAGAATCAATTCTCAGCCTGCATCAAGCACATTCGAACTGATAATAGGCTGGAATTTCTTAACTCTCAATGTGCAACTTTATTTGAGTCTCTTGGAATCATTCATCAAAGGACTTGTGTTCACACTCCATAGTAGAATGGTATAATGGAGAGAAAACAAAAGCATCTACTTGATATAGCCAGAGCTTTAAGGTTTCAAGCTTCTATTCATATTAAATATTGGGGTGATTGCATACTTACAACGGGTTATTTAATTAACAGATTCCCTACTCAGATCCTTCATGGGAAATCACCTTATAAGACACTCTTTGGTTCACCTCCTTCTATAGGACATCTGAAAGTTTTTTGTTGTTTAGCTTATGCCTCTAATATGACTTAGAAAGACAAATTTAGTTCCAAGGTTGTGCCTGTAGTTTTCTTGGGCTACTCTTCTGTTCAGAAGGGATACAAATTACTTAAGTTAGAAAGTTTCAACTTCTTTGTTAACAGAAATGTTCACTTTCATGAACATATTTTTCCCTTTCAATCTCAACAATATTGTCCTGTACTAATTTTCCCAGTTGATCCATTCATTACTTCCTCATTTGATGAGGTGACACAACCTTCTTTACCTTTACCCACTTTGCCTAATATTTCACAGCTTGGTTCACATGAGTCTACATCTTCTCTTCATGAACATTCAGCTGAAACTTCTCTTCCTTCTTCTGCTGCTCCTACAATCACTACTTCTTTAAATGTTAAAAGATCATATAGGTCTCACAAGCCTCCTATATGGCTTCAAGACTATGTGACTCCTTCTGCACATTACTTAATTTCTAATCATATTTCTTATTCACATCTCTCACCAAACTATCAATGCTTCCTTTCCTCAATCTCTCGAATAAGAGAACCTACTTCTTTTGCTGAAGCTTCTCAGGATCCAAATTGGCTTACTGCTATGAAAACTGAGATAGCAGCCTTGGAAGCAAATAGAACTTGGACATTAATGCCTCTTCCAACAGAAAAATAGCCTATAGGTTATAAATGGGTTTATAAAGCTAAGTTCAACTCAGATAGCACATTAGAAAGGTACAAAGCCAGATTTGTGGCTAAAGGTTATAGCCAACAAGCTGGCATTGACTATACATAAACCTTCTCTCCAGTTGCCAAAATGCTGATTGTTAGATCCATTATTGCCTGTAGATTGCTCAAATCCTTGTATGGATTGAAGCAAGCCAGTAGATAATGGAACCTTAAACTCACTGATGCATTGATCTATAATGGCTAGGGATGGACACATTTACCTGACCCGACCCGTCGGATTTTTTTTTCGTGTTGGGCCTTAAAAACCCAAAACCCGACCCGACTCGAAATAATTTTTTTTAAAATGTTTGCAGACACTAGGATTTGAACCCTTGACCTTCACTTACACCTTTGACAAGTTTACCACTTGGTTACACCTCATTTTAATGACAATTTTATAAATAAATATTATTTATTATATAAAACCATATGAATTTAATTCCAAACCCGAAAAACCGACCCAAACAGCAAAAAAAACCAATTGTTTTAACCCGACGGGTTCATTTTTTTCAAAATCCAATTTCTGGTTCACTTTTTGTGACTCGATCGGGTTCGGGTTTTTTTTAGGTTGGGCCAAACCCGACCCAATATGACCTGTGCCCACCCCTAATAATGGTTATTCATAGAGTAAGCATGATTACTCTTTATTCACTAAAAGAGACGACAGCAACATTATCATTCTACTTGTCTATGTAGATGACATATTGATTACTGGCAGCTGCACGAAAATGATTGATCAATCAAAAGTTATTCTTCAGAACAACTTCAAAATCAAGGACTTTGGTCACCTCAGATACTTTCTTGGCATCGAAGTATCCAGATCTTCTGAAGACATTATCTTAAATCAGAGAAAATATGCTCTTGAGTTTATTTCAGAAGCAGGATTATCTGGAGCAAAACCTGCAGATACTCCTCTTGAGCAGAATTTAAAGCTAACATAATATGATTTCGGTCAACGGTTGAATCCAGATAAAGAAGATGACTCATTGAGTGATCCAAGTATGTATAGAAGGATGATTGGTAGACTGTTATATTTGACTATGACTAGGACCAGACACTGCTTTTGTTGTTCAGACCTTAAGTCAGCATATGCAATGCCCTAAGCAATCTCATCTTGAATCAGCCTTAAGGGTCATTAAATACGTGAAGAAAGAACCAGCTCTTGGATTGCTTATGTCTCCGAAAAGCTCAATGAAGTTGATAGCTTTTTGTGATTCAGATTGGGCTTCACGTCCTAGTGGCAGAAAATCAATTTTAGGCTACTGTGTAAAGCTAAGAGATTCTCTTCTGTCCTGGAAAACCAAGAAGCAAAACACAAAAGCCAGATCATCTACAGAAGCAAAATACAGAAATATGGCTACTGCAGTGGCAGAGTTAACTTGGCTTATTGGGTTATTCAAAGAACTTAATGCCATGGCTTTACAAATTGCAGCTAATCCCATGTTTCATGAACGAACGAAACACATAGAAAGCAATTATCACTTCATAAGGGAGAAAATTCATAGTGGAATAGTGGTTACAAAGTTTGTGCCAATTGAACATCAATTGGCAGACATTATGACCAAAAGCTTAAGGAGATTGCAACATGAGAAATTTTTGTCTAAGCTTGGTGTAAAGAACATTCACAAGATGCCAACTTGAGGGGAAGTGTTGAGAGTCAAGTTGGTGATATGAGCTGGCAAGTGTTTGTTAGAGTTAGTTAGTTAGCTGAGATTAGTTAGTTGTTTTATAAATGGTTAGTTAGTTATTAGTTTAAGCGAAAGAAGTTGTGTATAAAGCAATGTAACAGAATTATCAGCTAATGAAATTCATTTTTACATATTTACATTTTCTGAAATCTTCTTCTTTCACCTTCAAAATCTCTCTCTACCTCACTACTCTTCCAAAATTAACAGTCTGCATGCAAAAGTTTTGTGTTGATGATGTTGCATGATATTCAAGATGGCAATTGGGTGGTAGAACCTGTCATGGTTATATATATTTTAATTCAACGCGTGCCACATAACTCAATCTATGAGACTATGAGCTTCATGAAGCCGGCTTGCTAGAGTACAATACTACCTTTCAACAATGCAATGACACAACAAAGAGTAGATTATTGTGAATCCACTTCAACTATATTTATCTATAAATATATAACACCATTTCTGAAGAATATATAAGATGCCATATTCCGAACACATAGCAGAAAAGGGGGAAAACCGATATGTAGCGGATCATGAAACAATTGGTAGAACACCAGTGACTACTAAAGCAATCACAGAGGCCATCAACCAGCCAAGGTGCACAGATGATGCAGACGGAGAGGTATAGCTATGTGAGTCAACATTTTCTGAAGCATGGAAGATTTTTATAATACATTATCATTTATCATTAGTGATGGAGAAAAGTTCAAAGAGTCATCAAAGGAGATTTGATATTCCATTAATTGAAAAGATTTAAGCAAACAAATTCTATCCAAACAAGTAACATTATACAAGTAGAAAAATTATTGATAATAATAATAAAGTATACTATTAATTAATGTTTCTTTTTTTACGTGGAATCCATTATTCCCTTTTATTTAACCTTAACAAAAGTTTGGTCAAACGCTAACTAATAGGAGAGAAACCACCATTTCTATTATTATTATTGATAAAGAAGATCATAATCAATAATATAGTATGAATAAACCCTTCTTCCTAATTGGGTTATGAAAACAACAATAATAATAAAAATGAAATTGAATGTGAATATGAGGAGTAACCTTGAACAGCTTAATTGATAAAAAAGGTTGTGAGATGTTGGTAAGACCCTTTTGCTATGAATTATATATATTATTTTTTCAAAAGAATTTGAAAAATTAATTGTGATTTTTTATGTATAAATAAAGATTTTGATATTTATTTAAAGGATATTTATGATAATGAAATTTGAAAACTTAATCTTTTAATCCAAAATCAGAACCACACATGTTACATGAACTTCATATCATAATCTAAAGATAGAAGATCCCTTTTGGGTGATAATGCATATACACCAACGTAATTAAATGTAGCCTTATTTAGGATGTTAATTTCCACTACTAAGAAGCATTGATTATTGGGTAGTTATGGACTTTTAATTATGAAGTCTTTGTCACTTAACATTTTAGGTAGTGCAAGTTCCTTGAAGTCTAGAAGGTGAAAAATAATTCAACATCACAAAGGTAGGTAGTGTTGCTCAAACTAGGTCTAAACCAAATTGACCTTAAAAATCTTACCTCCAATTTGGGAAATAGTTTTATGTTAGGTTGGTGTATTTGCTCATCTATCTTATTCATCATAACTCACAATATAATTATAATCCATTTGATCTCTAAAAAAATTAGAGAATTAACAAAAAAAAAAATCAAAATTTGGGATATATTTTAAAATTTAATCAAACCCTAAATTTTTTTGTACTAGTCAAAATGTCAAATTTTTTGGATAGAAATCAAATCACTACTCTACATTTCATCAATTTACTTGAATTTCATCAAATATTATTATAGAATCAAATAAATATCGAGTAAATTGTCAAGTTGTAAAACTAAATTTTTAGACATTATATTTAACAATTCTATCATATTCTAGTAAATAAATAAGGATCTATTATAAAAATGACTCAACTTTTTTTTTTTTTTTAAGAAAATACATTTTCTCAAATTTATTTTGATATAAAAACGGAGAGGTGTACTCTAAAGAAGGGGGAGAATCCTCACAACAAGAAGAAGATCCTTCTTGGATTTTATTTTGACTGCTTGGATTAGAATTAGATTCGATTGATCTGATGAGAGGAAAGATAGATAGACAGATAGGGCTATTTACTTGTTAGATAGTCCTGTCACGTGCCCCTCTTCTCATTCTAAAATTTTCAATCTTGAAAAATAACCTAAGACCCTAAAGGCCTTCGAGCCTCCCCCTCAGTCTTGAAAAGCAACAAGAACTTACAATTGGAGGGAAACTCATCTCACCCTCCACTCTTCATCGGACGGTCACAATCACATCACTCCCCATAAATAACCAACATTTATTTCTAAAATAAAAACTAAATTAAATTAAATTCAAAAGAAGAAACAGAGGAAGAAAAAAAAAACTAGAGAGAGAGTTTTGGTGAAGAAAGATTAACATTCAAAGCAGCCGAATAATTTATTTATTTTTCACCTCTTTTAGCTTGGCCAATTTTCAAACCATAACATACCCAGATATTTAAACCCCACTGATCTCCCTTTCCTTGTTTTCTCGGGAAAAATTTTTGTTGACTCTGGTGAGAAAAAAGGAAGAATTTTGAAGATAAAACTCGTGTCTTTTTTAAGTTCTGCAATGAAGTTCTTGTCTTGTAAATATACTATACTCTCTTTCTCTTTCTCCCCTTTACATTGTAAAAGTTCGTTCGGTTGCTGAGAAAGGAAGAAAAACAATGAGAGCCTGAATTGGTTTTTTTTTTTTTCTTTGGTGTATTTTTTTTCTTTAATGGGCATATATTTTCTCTGCAACCAAACAGAGCATTCCCCTGCTTTTTCTCTTGAATTTTCAGTTTAATAAAGAAGTAAAGATGATTCTTTTTTTCTCAAATGCAGGCTAATTTGAGAGCCTTTTTGTTGTCTTCATTCCACTCGCGATATCTTGAGGTTAGTACTGATAAAATTTGCTATATTAATTTTCTTTGGTAATCCAGGAAAGTTATAATTAAATATTATATTTCTGTTTGACTTGTTTTCCTGCAATTTATTCTTTCTATTTCCTCTTTACTTTCCTGTTAATTAGTAGTAAATATCTTAAAGTCAAATGGGCATTTTGTGCATTTTGTTCTATGTATTCTATGTATATTCTCTTCAATTTTGGAGAAAAAATTAACTCGGTTTCTTGCTTTTTCTACGCACTTTCTTGTATTTGTCTACAAAAGTGTGCTTCTGTTTTTGTTTTTGAATATCTGAGTGTAATGTTGTGTTGCAGATAATATAATGGAGAAGGAAGGGAAGAACCAAATCCAAAGAGCAAAAGAGACTACAAAAGATTTTGTGCTACAATGGGGAAACAGGAAGAGGCTTAGATGTTGTAAATTGAAAAAGGACTCAAAAAACTTAGATGAGAACAACAATAACAACAGCAGCGGCGGCAACAGCCACAACGATAGCAACAAGAGCAAATTAACTACTGATAGTTTGTCGAAGAAGAAATCTGCCTCACGTATTGTTTCTCTGGAGAAAGGATCTCCACATCGCCTGAGCAAGTAAGTTAACAAAATACCCAGAAAGGGAAGTTTGATGGTTGTGATAAAATGTACGGAAAGGCCTTGCATTGGTGTTTTTTGTACTCTCAAATTCATTTAGGGTTTTGGGTATTTCTTGTTTGTTAGAAAAATAAATGTGAGAGCGTGTGTCTTTCCGTTGGTTTGGTTTGCCTGTGTGTTTTGTGTTGCTTGAGAAATTAAAGAAAATCTTGATTTGTATTGATTGATGACTCACTGCTAATGCAATTACTGTTACTGGATCTGAACCTGTTTTGGTTCCTGGAAAAATGTGAAAAAAGAAAAAAGAAAAATTGGAGTGACATTCCAAGAGGGAGAAATTTTCAGGCTTTGAAATGTCAAAGAAGTTATTCTATTTTCGTCTTTGTTTGGTTGAAAGTTGCCACGAGAAAATTGCGTTTGGAATACCAAACAATTACACCTGAGGCGAAAGAAGATTTTGCTAATTAAATTTTCTGATAATTTATGGTTAATGCTGGCTGCAGGAATTCTGATTTGCCTGTGAATAACCGCAAACCATCTGTGGCTTCACCTGAGAAAGAAGATAGGTACTATGCGACAAGAGGTTCATTGGGATTGGATGAAAATGGGAAAGTGTTGATGGATCATCTAAAGGAAGATAAGAAAACCTTTGTTTGGCCAAAGCTCTTTATTTCATTGTCTAACAAAGAAAAGGAAGAGGATTTCATGGCAATGAAAGGCTGTAAACCTTCTCAGAGGCCTAAGAAAAGAGCCAAGTTGATCCAAAGAAGCATACTTGTAAGTCTCCTTGTCCAAAAGGAAATAGAAATGAATAAATTTGAAACTTAGGAAAGAGTACTATCTTTCTGACTTGGGTTCTCATTGATGGGTTTGCTTTGTTAATTCTTCTATGTCTGCAGTTGGTAAGTCCAGGTGCATGGTTATCGGACCTCTGTCAAGAGAGGTATGAAGTGAGGGAGAAGAAAACTTCAAAGAAGGTATTTTATCAGTCCTTTTCTTAATATATGATTTTATATTCCTCGCATACATGATATCTGCTTCTTTATTTCATTTGTTTAGACTGATTTACTATCCCTAGATGATCCGGTTAGCAGCTGAGCAAATTGCAAGAATACAAGAAGTTAAAACATAAATTTGAACATGCAACTTAATTGAGTTTTATAAATTTAAACTGTGTTTTGCATGTTCTTGGGTTTTCTCAGCACCAAATGGAGACATTTTTTGCGTGCATTAAATATGATGTGTCTAATCATGTGATGCAGAGACCAAGAGGATTGAAGGCCATGGGAAGCATGGAAAGTGATTCTGAATGAAAGAAAAAAGACAGATAGAGGAAGGAAATTTTTGACTTTTTGTAGCTAGGAAAAGAAGACTAGTTAGAGATAGAGATTGTTTTCATGGAAAAATGAAGCCTCTAATCTCTTATTTACTCTATATGTAGAAATTGCCTTCCCACATGTAATGTGGGATTGTCTTTTTTTCAGTTTTTTGAAATAGGCTTTGTCTTTCCTCTTTAATGCTTTTTATCCGCTTTGGGAATAGGCTTTTTGCTTTTATTTCTTTTCACAGATCCTGTGCAGCTTTAAGGACTCCTTTAGGAGCGGTTTTGCATGATCATATTTAGCTGCACTTGCTTTAGAATTTAAAGATAAAATCTAACCATAGATTCTATGCCACGCAAAACCATGATTGATAATCAAAGGTCTGGATTAATAGAGAATTTGTTCATGGCTCTGATGCCTTGTTCAGATTTGGAGAGGAGCCAATAAGTAGTTATCTAATAAAACCAATCAACTTTTACAGGTTTCTTTTGTCTTATTTTCCTATTGCCTATCAGCAACATTGCCAATGCTTAGGATTCTTTGAACATGTCAAATAGTGACTGCAGAAAGCCGAGAGGCACAGGATAGAATGACGACTTACAAGCCTTCTTAATTCACAAGTTGTGTGTTTATTGCAGGAAAAATTAATAATCAACATGTTGAAAGGAACACAGGGAGATAAGATAAATAAAATAAATCAGATGGGGATTATATTGCAAACAGAATATTTGTACAAAATGACCAATCGTTAGCTTACAAAGCATTTCAAAACTGCAGCTGAAACTAGTATCCTTTCTTTTCCAGCTACACTGCTTTTCTGTATTTCCCATAAATTAGAAGACATTAGTAATTATTTTCCTATGGCTTTCCAATTTTCCTTTTTAACCAAAATTTACATGATCAGAGCTATATTCCCTACAATACCTACAAATGTACAGTTCACCACCGAGTACTCTCTTCGCTGCCTGGCAGACACAAATGAAAAACCAATCAGGCTGAGGGAGCCACTAATCCCCTTTTCTATGTGATCATGCCTCATGCCTACATAAAAGACATTCCATTCCAGCTGATTTAGGAATGATACATTCCACACAGTGCTCTTGCAGATGCAGTGATCATAAGAAAATGCTAACTCACAGACCATCCTCGCAGCTAAGAACCACATCATGCACAGAGCCTGCCATGAGAACAATTCCAATCAGTCACTTGAACAGCTCACACTAGTAACTAAAAAAGGTAATTGATTATGCCCGATAAAATTTTGCGATACAAACAAAAGTATGTCCAATGAATACCATTCAGTCAGGAAAAACATCATATGTCGATTAGCACACCATAAAACTACATGGGATATATTACCAAATGGAAGAAACTATTATGGACTTTAAGTGGTTGAAAAATTACTTGAATGTATATTTGAATTGCTTCACATGATTTACAAACAAGACGGTTTCATTTCTTTTCTTTTTTTTTCTGTACTATTATCATGTTTATTGTTTTTTAGTTTGGAATGGTAGAGGATGAAAAGAGTAAAAACATCGGTGGCATGTTACATCAAATTTCATCATTTGGGAAGAAAATAATATAATGACAGAGAAGCATTGACTAAAAATCTTAAGATAAACGCTAAAAAGAAGCATATATGAAGGACAACACCATGAAAACTTGAAAGAAAATGAAAATAGGAACTTACTTGGTCATTCTGTGCATTGATTTGTGGTTCAACCAAACCTGCTCGTCTGTTGCAGATAATCCTGGAGAACCCAAGCATCTCAAAATTTGCTGGCTTGCTCTAAGCCTGAGGGATCATAAAACAACTGAAGTGCCACCAACAAACTACAAAGTTTCCAGGATTATTGCTGCTTTGGTGAAAACAGAAAGAACAAATGGTGCTTCTTCCCCAGGGTGTATAGTTGTAGGCACTATTGTGTAACCCTTTGGATCAGGCTCCAGAACCATTTCACAAGATATTTCTCGAGAATTTACATAGTCTGTCCCACCAACTGATTCATGTAGATAAATATTGTGAGCAGCACGACAACCACGAGTTTTGAGTATTCGCATCCCAATGTAGAACATCATTGAATCATGACTGGACTGGTAATTTCTAAAACCAGCAGCTGTTCTTGAAAAACTCACCCCCTGAACATATACAGTGCCGGATAAGTTCATAAAATCCTGCAAGAAAGAGCTGCTATGACAGTTCTCACTAAAGATCCATATCGAAAGTATACCTGAGTTAAGGTAATGAACACATGAATTGGAAGTGATGTATCTGAACCAGTGGCTCTCAATCGGAACTGTGGATTTTGATTCCATGAAGCATAATCTTGGCAGCCACCAGCACTGTAACCTCGCCATTGACCATGCACAGAATAACGCATCTCGGGTGGGTAGACACGACAAACGTATATTGACCTGAAATGAATCTGGAAGTCTTGCCAAGACATCCAGAATATACCATCTTTTGACTGTTCAACAAGTAAAAGATCAGTTAAAGCAAATGAAATTATTGAGCAGACGACAGAACAGAGTATGTGACACTATCTTCATGCCTGGTTAATCAGAGAAAATCTCTGCATGGGTACAAAAGCTAAGTACCTGTGGAATGTGTTTGAGCTTGTGCTTCATCCTATCAGTCCATTCAGGTGATGAATCAGACCAAGGACCATTCCACTCAACTTCATTAGCCCAAGGGTTTCGAATTTGAACAAGCTTGTGACCATCTACCTCTCTCACCTGAATAATAAGAGAAATTATGACATCATCAAAAATTATTTAGCTGGTATATATGATCAGATTGAGTGGAATTCCAACATACCTGCAATATTGAATAAGCATGCCCTTGCACAATCCCACTAGAAGATATGTGCACATCAGAACCTGAAGGACTCCCCGCACCCAGTAGGAATCCTTCTTGTTTAAAGCGCAACAACTGAGACCATAACCTACCACTTGCAAGGTCAATCTGGGCCTGGGCACTCCTCATGTCAATCTCCTCACCAGCACCTCCAGTCAGGTCTACAAGAGCATCCTGAACAAGCCCTCCTTCCAAAGCCTCATAAGAACCATGCAATTTGGCATATGCCTTCTCCAGAATAGAGACCCAAAGTTCGTTACCCTTTTTACTGGTAGCAAATGCTGGTTTACCCGGCGATTCGCATGGAATCCAATCATCAACAACAACAGGGACCCACTCACCCTACAGAGATTACAAGTCAAGGCATGCCATTGTTGACATTCAAGTTATGTTTTTATGACAACTGACAACCAACAGAAGTGTCTACCAAGCATGTGTCATGTTGCTTTTTGGGAAAGGAGTTAGACAGCAATAAATATCCAAATCTTCCAAAGTATTAAAAAATGAGAAACCACAACCAGAAAAATAAATAAATAAAAAATAGTCAAAATAGAACGTTTATCTAGAGCAAGATTGAAGCACTAAAAAAAATACACGTCAGCCAGCAGCCTCACTAGACTGGCCCTGAATAACTGGCTATGCTGAAAGTCTAGCAAGCATTGACTGTTGGTCAATACTTAAGTTGACTGTATAATTTAAGAATTTCGGAGTTGCATTTGACTTGCAGATGTTAAGTGGATTTCCTTAGTGCTCCAATCCTCCATTATAATTTGACCATTTGTATAATGCCCATTACATTGTACAGAATGTAGTCTAAAATACAGATGACTCCCCTTATTTCTCCATCATAAAGCAGTGATCCATTTTAAGAAAGAAAACCAAACTTGGAAGATACAAATCAAAAGCAGGTATCTAAGATAACGCAGATGAGGATTTTATTTTCTTTTATGTAACACAATATCAACAAGATATATGAAACATTACAAGGTCTAGAACTAGCAATGAAAGATATTATAAGCTTATTACCTGAATACAGAAGCGGACAGTGTATACTCCTTCCTCATTATATTCCGGAGTAATAATCACCTCTGATATTCGTGAAACCTCCGTTAAAACAGCAACAGCACTCAAAAACCAACAATCGCCTAATCGACCCTATTAAAATTATTTTAAGAAATATATTAAAATAAAGAAACATGCAAAATCGTAAAATATTGTTTCTGTCCAAAGACAACCTGACAAACATCAGAGGGGTTCACAGGCCCAGAAAATAAGCATGGAAGACAATCACGGCTCTCTTTCACAATTTCAGAAGGTCTCATCCACTCCGCAACAACCTAGGTTAAAAACCCAAGATTAGGTTTGAACAACCAATGAAATAAACACTAAGAGAAATTAACTAGTCACTTAACCCACCTGCAACTTTGAAGGGGGATTTTCTGGATCAACAAATAATGACAGGTCATTTGGAGGAAACTCCTGATCAGTAAAATGTTTTTCACCCCTAGCCGAGAGGGATTCTTTGACAGCCAATTCAACTGAAAGCATCCGTTGATAAATTTCTTCTTGCGTTTCCATCCTAGGCTTCCTGAACCTCCTAGAAAAGGAATCCACATTGAGCACCACAGTATCACGGTCAGCCCTTCTTTTCCTCCCACTCGAATATTGCCCATCCCAATCTATATCATCCCTATCATAAAGATCTACATCTGCAGGATCACTATCCCACTCATCAACCTAAATGAAAAAAATGAAGCAACAATTAGTGAACAGGTTCAAAATAAGTAATGAATGTTCCTTTAGAAATTACCACACATGTCATCATGTACAATAAATTGAATTAATTATAGCAACATACTCTTGGGGGTGAATCTGCCCATTGCCAATTATCTTCAGGGAATTCATTCATACTAAACTCAGCTGAGCATATAGCAGTATAAAGAGCAGCTATCTCATCTTCAGTCAAGCACCTTCCCCATAAGAAAACATCCATTATATGCATCTTAGACTCTGCTCCTTCACTATCTGACCTCCCAAATACATCCATATCGGTAGGTGGTCTAACACCAACATAAACCTCAGTCCTTTCATCCCAAATGCTATCACCCACAGATAAAGCTAGCCCAGTTTGGTAGCCATCAAAACCTCCATCCAAGTAGCAAGTTGCCTCACCTAAATCAGCATCAATTGTCATCGTCACAATATGCCACCTGAAAAGTAATTAGGAAATAATAGTAAGGTCTCTGAAGCGGGTGAGGAAAGTATAGATTTTTTATTAAAAGTACTGGGAACCATGAACTCTTTCCCATCACTAGATCCTCTTTAAAATAAAATATTGCAGAAATAAAATTGTGTACAGATATACCGACAGCAAAAATAAAGGAAAAAAAGTAAATGTGCAAATATCATATAAAAGAGCCTATAAAATATTGGCCAAGAAAGAAAAAAGCCTGACCTGCCATCAGCAATACTTGTTGCACTGATACTCCAATCCTTTGCAACCGTCTGTTTATCACCTTTAGTAATCAATCTAAGCCCAACTTGTCCAGCCTCTATGCCTTGCTCAGAACCAGCCACAAGAATTTCCCAGCACACTTTCTTCTGAGATTCGGTGCCTAGCAGACAAACTGGACCGGACTCAGGTTGAATCATCACTGCAATGGAAAAGCTAACCTTTTGACTTTGACATATGGTTTGGTCAATCTGTCCACAGTGTCTGCCACTTGTTGTTGGTTCATCATCAAGAACACAAATAGTACCAGTAATTCCCGTCTGCCAATAATGCAAGAGTTAGTCACTACTCAAAAGCCTTGATAAAATATTTTGCTTCATGAAAAAGTGTGAATAATTTTAATCAAAAACAGTCTTCAGATTTGACAAATAGTTGCTAGGGCAAAAACACCTGAAGTGCTCGCCGAGCTAACTGTGCTGTGCGTATCCTTCGTGCAATGCTTGAAACCCTCTCACGAGCAAAAGAATCCTCAAGAACAGAATCGCCTCCTACTGCCCGCACTGCAGCTGCCATGGCCGCTGCCTCCCTGCTTCCAGGATTATGAAGAGAGGAAATGAGAGAAGCTTCAATTTCCTTCCATTTACGTTCTTCCTTCTCCAGGAGAGCCTTCCTTCTTTCTTTACCTCTCCCCTCCTCTTCACGTCTTTGCATTAAGATTTCCTCTTCCATCTCCTTTTCTCTTATATAACTACAAATGAAAGACAAGATTTAGAAACACGGTGAAAAAGCTAGAGTTGCATGCAGTGTAAAAATGAAAAACCAAAATCAGTAAAGCGACAATTACCTCTCCTGGATAATTTCAAACTGCCTACGATCCTCAGGCATCCATTTTTTAATTTTCTTGGCACTCAGATCTGGAAACCCTATGCTATCAAGAAAAAGCCTCAAACGTACCTCATCCTACCACAAAAGGATATGATTATTACCCACAAGAATCACATATAACTTATGCAAGTAAAGCACGAAGAATCTCACTCACCTGTACCCGTTCAGCCTTGGCAGTCAAACCAAGCAAAAGTAATAAGTAACCCCCAAATTTATCCCACATATAAACCCATTCAGTATCAATTGCCTCTTCCAAAGCCAAAATTCGGGCGTGAGTGCACATTTCTCTTCTGAGATCATAATCACAGGCTAATTCACGCCGAAAATGCCGGTATCTCATTCTGCAAAAGAATGAGCCAGCAACCAATTCCTCATTTCTCAGACGATCTCTCAGTTTCATGACATCATCTCTGGGAAGCATCAAGTTTCCTTGCTTATCACGTGTAGCACTAGGATCGCCAATTAAAAGAGCTGTTGAACTAGCAGACCTCTGTGGAGCTGAATAAGTTCCAGATAAAGCATTTCTTGTCTGCATTTCAATAAAATAACTTAAAAAATATTCAGACACAACTATAACCGGACCTTTTTTTCCTCTAAGAAACAAGAAAATTATATTAATCAAGAATAAGAAACAAGATGGACAAGTCAACAAGAGGGACAAGTCCTAAGCAACAAAAAGGGCTTCAAAAAACTATATGTAATCTAACAAATCGAAAACTATTCCACAACAATTCACTAAAATAGATCAGATAAAAGGAAGAAAAATGCTATAACCAGCAACTATCACCCCGTCAGATAAGACAAGCTTGGAAAAACCATTTCACTGTGTCTGTTCTTATGTTCATGTTGAAGCTTTTATAGATATATCAAGTATCAAAAAGGTATAACAGATATATCAACCCATATCTTCAGTATAACTTCTTCGTCCATTAATTATTTTACTATGCCACAGAACACACCAGTTTTGCATGGACCAACATAGAACGTGCAGAACAAAATATAAGTATCAATTACATCAACATCTTATCTAGATATAATCTCTACTATATATATATATATATATTCTCTCTATTGCCTTCTTTACGACAATTATCCCCCTTTGTTTATTGTAATAAAGTTATTCCACAGAGATTTATAGCAGAGCTCAAGCATTTTAATTTATTCTTTCTTTCCACTCAAATTTTGCATCTAACTGTTGATGATTGAGCCCTAGCAAATGCTACCTCAGATAGGCCAAATAACACTATGTTTCATTTATTTCTTTCATTTGGATTCAAGGTTTTACAAAAATTCCGAAGTTTAGATGCTATCACTAGGTGGCAAGCACATTTTTTGTCAATTACGTTAATTTATTGTGTTTCAACAATACTTCATGTGGCAATGTTCTGGGACCAGTGACTTACGATAAATGTAGAAATTCACATCATAAAGATTGATGTTTGTTGAGTTTATTTAATGAATATTATATAATCAAACACACCTTAGTGGCAGATCGAGCAATTGCTTGAATAACTGTATCCTTGCTGAGAAAATGAACAGCATCTTCCATCATCTGGAGATACAAGTAAATAAAATGAACTTACAAGGATGCACAATGATAAGGACAGAGAGAAATAGACATAAAGACAGAAGCAATTTGAACATATAAATATCAGAAACACTCAGCAAAAAGACCTTAAGAGTTAGACATGGACGAGATACAGCAAAGCCAAAGGCTACAACAAGAGCAATTGCTGAAACAGCGGCACCAGCAAATGGTGGATAAATTTTCAAACTCGCAACAACACCCCATCCCTCAATAGCCAGTGCAACCCCATAAAGCACAAGAAATGCAGCACTGTTGGAGGATTGTCAAAAGAATTGTATGAATGACATTAATAGCAAAAGTAGAAGGAACGTCAATGACCAATGCATTAGAACACAAGATCAGAACAAACCTGACGTTTTCCCCACAATCTGCATGAGCATCATAAACATATACAGGCAGTACTCGTGGAGAATAAACTACAATTGGAGGTGAAAGAAGAACCTAAACAAAAAGGATCTCTTTTGTTAGACAATGAAAAAGCAGAACAGATATAAGAACTAAAACATATAATCAGATCCAAAACATAATTCAAAACAGTCTAAAAAAACTCACAGTCAATGCTCTTCCTGCAAGAAGAAACAAAAACGAAAAATAACCAACAGATGCTCCAACGAAAGGTTTACCTGAAAAACAAAGGTAAATTATGAAGGTTTTTTCAGATGAGCTAAATAACCAATAAAAGTTTGTAATTAACTTAGTTCTTACCATCAAACCATCCAACAAGAAATGCTGCCAAACCCAAAAGAAAAGCAAGGAAACAAACAAAGAACATCTGCATCCGGGTCAAATAAAAATTGTTTGACGCCCAGTGATGGATGACACCGATAGCTAGTACGATCAGGAGTAATAGTAAGAGAAAAGCTACCCCTATCTGTTGCAATTACCCAAAAAAAAAAAGGGGTTATACAGCATGTAAAATGCTAGGAAAAAACATGGACACTCAAATCAACATCCCTTACCGTCCAAGGCTTAATAACAACTATAACAGCAGATATTGCACCAAGCAGAAGAAGAAGACCAATAGAAACAAATATGTATACACCTCGAGAAAGTTTCCAACCATCATCTTTCCTGCACATGATGCAAACAGAAAATTAAAAGGGTGAACAAGCATTCATACACTATGAAGGGCCAATATCTGAGAATGGCCAATCCTGAATCAAGAAAAATGCCAAGTCCTAATAAAAAATCACAAATGTACACACCATTTGAGCAAGCCAGAGCAAAGTGATAGCAAAGCTGGAATGCAAACCAGAGGAAGTAGAGCAGCAAGGAAATCACCCTTTGTTGGCACCTGATCGTCCCTAGATTTGACAACTACCAAGTAGGATGCACCACAAAATGCCACAAGGACGGCTGCCATACAGCAACAACAAAAATAAGATTGATTATCATGTTACCAGCCCATGTAAATATGTTACATCAAGTGGAAAGAAGTGCAAATTACGAGCCACAAATCAAGACTAAAGTCAACATAGACAAATTACCTGCAAATATTCCGACACACATAGCAGAAGAGGAGGAAAACCGATATGTGGCGAACCATGAAACAATTGGCAGAACACCAGTGACTACTAAAGCAATCACAGATGCCATCAACCAGCCAAGGTACACAGATGATGCATAAGGAGAGGTATAGCTATGTGAGTCACCAGTCCATCCCTTGTATCCTAAATCTTCCAAAGGCCTTGCAGATACTATTGCCCCCAGAGCTACTACGGATCCAGCAAATACAGTTATACAAACAACAAGAACAACACCCTGGCAGAGAAAACAAGATAAGATTAGAATCAGAAAACATAATATTGCAAATTCAATAAGGAAGAAGAAAATTAGCAGAACAAAAAAGTTCCAAACCATTAAAACATTTAGTAGCACATTTTACAAATTAAAAAATTAAGGAACTTACTATCATTGGTAATAAGAGAACTTATTGCAAATAACAGAACTAGAAATGTAAGCAGATTTGGCAGCCAAATTGAGAAAGAAACATAAAAAGAAAAACTTAGGACAAGAGGTAAACAGGAAACAGAACCAAAACCAAGCAAAGTATAACTTTGGCCCCTAAGAACAAAGTGCTACCGAGAATATGAAGACCAAAAATATGACAGGGTAAAAGCACCAAACAACCCAAAGCAGCTATAATCAACATCCAGAATGAAGTGAAACTATAAGAAATTTAAATGCTATTACTATGTCAGGAAATTTATAATCTAGAAATTTTCAGGGACAAGAAAAGCTAAAACAATAGGTAATAGCTCCAGTGATGAGTCTAGAAAGATAGAAAAACAGCCTTACACTTAAGGTCTCAAGTAGTTTTAGTGGTTTTCTTTTTAAATTTTAAACTTTAACTTATTGGACTCTTGTTCCACTATCAGATACAAGTTTATCCAATGAGAACAGCCTATAAGTTAAAATCTCCTCTTTAAGTTTTGCCAACCATCAATTAATGATATCATGACTGCAGAACGTAATCATAGGTGAAGGGTCCTGACAAAAGCCATGAATATTATCTAAGGTTCAGCATTTGGTTTTGTCTTCTCTAATTAAAGGTCTTCCTTCTTGTTATTCATAAAACAGCATCAATGGAAGATTTGACTAATGGTTTTTATGTGTAGTTAATTAAGTCCATATAAGGGTCAACTATATGCATATAGTAACAAGGATGAAAATCACAAAATATGGATGATATGCTGAATTATTTTTACCTCATTAAGTAATTAAAATACAGGTTGAGCCACGTTATACGTCAAAGGTTTTCAGGTCCTTGTACTTCTTTAACAACAGGGTTACTCAAAATTTTTTATGAAGGTACCTTAACAATAGAAGTTTAGGCTATCAAAAATCAAATACCTTATAGCTAGATGGTACATTTCCCAAGAAAATGTAGCCACTTTAAATATATATAAAAATGCGTTGAATCTACAAATAGGCAGATGAACAACAAAATTTAAGCTGGAATTAAAAGCTTCTGGCTTTTATTCTTTTCCACTATCTGATCCCCTTTTGTAATTTCTCCTTTTTTAATATAAATTTCAGTTTCGTACTAAAAAAATAACTTAAAAAAGACCCCAAGTTTTTCATGTTTACTAGCCACAAACTCAAGTCATTCCACAAACTATCCCGAAGATTGTCATAGATTAATAAAATAGCTTCAAATTATCAGGATACTTCTTTTTTTATATATTTATAGTTATATCAGGAAGGTGTATTAGGTTAATGTTGTGTGTAGAGCATTTTCAACTTTTCGTACTTAATTGCTCTTTTCACTGATAAATTTTTTTTCTTATCCAATATTAAACACAGCTTGAAAACAAGCAAGTGCTTCAATTCAAACTCAGTTCCTTGAAAGCAGAGTCATAAATAACGCAACAAAATTTTTCTTTTTTATGTTTTTTTTTTTTTTTTCTATTTTGACTCGTGCAGACTACTAGCATTCATCTTAATAAGGAACTTCCAAAGAAATCCTCTTTGCAAGCACATGACTTAACTTGGGCCACGGAACTTTGATTAGCAAATGCATACAAAGGGTAGCCAACCAGAGACACTAGAAACCAAGAAAAAATAAATTGAGAATAGTTCTGATTAAATTAGACATATATGTGTCAAGTGCCATTTTCATAACTGACAGATAAGTCAATAAACCTAGTTGGTTAGCTCATGAAGCCTTTCCTCCACTCTTCCATATCTAAAGCTATAAATTAACTTTAAAAAAATCAGCAACATGTCTAAAACTCATCTTGTACGAAACACTTAAAAATTCCTTAGATGAAAAATGTTGAAACCCAAGCAGGCGACAACAGTCCAGATTATAGTTACCACAAAATGGCATAAGTTAAAAAAGAGACTAAAGTTCATTTATCAAAGAATAAGTGTCCACGACAAAATAAGATAATGTTTCTTTCCTGTATATTACAAATGTGCAAGAATAGGGGAAAGTGATCAAGAACAAACCTCCTTTTTACCAGGAGGTCGATTGTTTCCGACAGGAGTTGATGCACATTCTACTTGTGAAACCCAAAACTGATAGCCATTACGTATCCAAATAGGAAGTGCAACAGAAAGGCAAGCCACCATGAGTGGGACAGTCAAGAAAAGTCCTAAAAGCAAAGATGATTTGCTGCAGAAAAAACATGGATATTAATGCATAGCAGGATAAATAAGTTGATACCATTCCCACATCATAGACACAATAGAACTCAAAACCCTAAAAAGCAAATGATTAATCAGATATAATTCACAAATATACTGATGTGAACCAGAAAAGCATTGTAGAAGCTTTCCTGAGGTAGATATTCATTAAACCACAGTTATTGAATTCCAAATACAGAAGACATGAAGAGGTACATTGACCACTATTTTAACCTCAAAAGATAGATCTTTAAAAAACTAAACTAGATTATCTGCCCAGAAATGTGATGCGCATTCAAAATTGTCAAGCCAGAAAAAAAAAAAAAAAAAAAAGCTTCNCAAGCCATAAAAAAAAAAAAAAAAAAAGCTTCATAAAGGGAGGCACTATGATCCCAATATCAATATCCATCAAGGACTTCATAAATAACAATATCCGACCAAACAAGCTCCAAATACCAGAAACACAAGGTTGGTATCTGTTTGCATTTTACCAACTACTTCAAAACCAGAATGACCAACCAATTTAGTTGGATCTTTGTATACACAGCTCGTTCACTCTTATATCTACTCTTTTCTCCTTTAAAGAAGTTTCTTTTGTTTATTCTATGAAAGAAAAAGAATGACCATCACTTTTGGAATTGACTAAGAAAGCCTTCGGAGCCAAAAAATTTTACCCCTTGTACAGAAAATATTATATTAAAAATAAGAATTTCATATAAATTTATAGACTTCAGTAGAAAATAAAATATGAATGGAAAAGGCAGGCAATTTTCACAAGAGCCAAAATCCATAGGAACATCAACTTTTCATTCAACCTAAATAGCTGTAAGAAATAAAAAAATAGTAGCCACACAGGAAACTTTCATAATGAAACATAAAATAACATAAAAACATACCTCAAGAAGGAAAGCAACAATCCAACACTAGTACTCAGCAGCCAGGCGATAAATCCATACTGAAGAAAGTAGAAATATTTAGAAAGGCAAGACAACAAACAATGCCATTAGAGATCCAACTTTATATATTAAATTGATATAAGCATGAAAATAAACATAAGAAAACCAAAAAAGGTAACTCAAACAAATGAAATTTCAATGCACAAAATTTTATTTTTTAAGTAACCAGAAGCATGCAATTTGAGCACTACAGTACTAAAGACAATCAAACAGATATTATAACTATGACCTATTCTTAAATGCACTTTGTGCCATAAATAATTAATGAGTTATCTTAACAAGTTTACTAAGAACACATACTAAGAAGTTTAAAATATAAGTAATAAATGTGATCTTCCTATTTAAAGAAACGCTTTCTTATTAACAAATGACTTTAACTTACTCTAATGATAAGATAACAATTATTTCTAAACATTTTAAACTTCTATGAGTCAGAGGACTCATAATAAATACAAAGAAAACAGAAAAAGAATAATTTTCCAAAAAAAGATACTTTTAATGGCACAACCAAAAATTTTTACAGCTAAATAGCCAAGTATACCTTGCGAGGTTTTGATGTCATGGCCATTTCTTCAGCTTGAAGTGAGCGGAGGAAAGCCATGATTGAACAGACAACAGGAGACAAAAGCAGCACCGCAAAGCCGAATTCAAACTACAAACATAATATAAACAAATTACTACCTTGTCACGTGTAATTAATTGCCAAACAACATTTAAATAATCCTAATCTAGAGCATTCTAGAACATAGTTTTAACTTATAAATTTTTTAACAAAAGTCAATCAAGACAGTACTAGATAAACTAGATAGAATTCCAAGGAAAGAACCCCCACTCACTTGTTGGTGCGTAGCATTTATTATTCTAATTGTCTTTGGACGAAATATTGCCACACTGATTGTCTCAAGGATGAAAATAAAACTAAATAGAACCCATGCCCGCTCTGGAGTACCTGCTACATGATGCAAAACAAATCTAGACATTTGAAGCCACTTTTCAAGCCCCTGGAGCCTTAGCTCTTCAGAAAGGGAAATTTGATTGGGCATAACATTATCAACACTGTTTGAGTCGATGATTGTGACATCAGTATTGTCACAATGATCTCTGTCTGCGTCCAAACTACTTCTCTGCAGTAATGCCAAAATAGTAGGATCCAAGCTTTTCTCCTTCAACATCATGGCAAAATTGGGATCCAATCCTTTATCCTGTAATAAACTAGTCAATTCCCGATCACCTTGTCTTGCCCTCCTCTTAAGCAAAGATGAAATCCTAGGATCAGTCAATCTTTCCTGAAAAGCAAGAGCTAAATTTATATCTAACATTTGTTGATTTGCAGAAGTTGATGTGCTAGACTCACAGCCCTGGCTATCAAGTCCACTACTCGAGCAAACAACTAATGAGTTATTTTGATCATAACTTTTATCAGCAAAGGAAGTCCCAGCCTCAGGCTCTTGGACAACTGAACGACAAGAACTGCTACGAAATGCTAAACTTGGCCTTCCACTATCCATACTCTTATCACTATTAACAACTTCATGAGAACTAGCATTTCGAAATAAAACACCATTATTCCAGTTACTAACATCAGCTGTGCATTGTACTGTACTATGGCCACTAGCTTCAATAATATTACCCAGGTGACCTGCTTCAGCACTACTACTACGTTTTACACTTGAACCACAACCTTCAGAAGAACTGGATGAACTGTTTTGTTCTTTTCTACGGAAACCCTCTCTTAGGCGAATTACTGTACTTTGTAAGGCATCTCTCCTAGCAGCTAATGGGTTTGTAACTGACAAATGACGAGAAACAGCAGCACCTAATAGGACTGAGGCTACAACTGCATAACTGATACAGTGTCCCAAGTACCTAAAAGAAAAAGAACAAAAAGGAGAATATATCAGAATACAATGGTGACAATAAATATAAAACCACAAATAAGTTTTTGAGAATCCAAAGTCAAGAACAAACCAATAATGAACCCCAAAGCAAATAAGGAAAACCCGAGATGTTCCAGCAACAAAAAGAGCTAAAACACGATTTTGCAGAAGCTGAAATCCATATAAGCATGCCCCCATGTTCCAATCTATCAAGTAGTAAATCCATACAAGAGATATTAGCACCCCAAAAAAAAAAAAACTATTCATTAACAAACAGCAATATAATCAGCAAAGTATAAATAAACAGGTTGATTAACAGCATACCAAGAATGATCACAGCAGCGGATGTAATTGCACCTAGCCAGCGAGCATCTTTTGCTGTCAGACCATATAAGATGGAGTAGACAAAAAGAACTACAAGCGAGCCAGCATAGAGAAGTCCAAGATGTGAAGCCCTAGAAAATGAAAGCAAAATCAGAAAATCGCATAACACAACAGAGCAAAATTCCTGAGAACCATAACAACAGAACATATTGAGATCTGCAGAATAATTGCCATATGCATATAATAGTTCAGACTAAGACAAATAAGTATGGTAGTGAGCCATTTACATTATCATTTCCCACAGAATAATAATTATTTATTATTCAAGTACAAGAAAGACTTTCAAAATTTAACAGCTTAAAGTTTTAAACTTCTAGCCACTTAACATCTGTTATACTCTCTATTTGACTTTTTTCTTAATAATAAACAAAAACTTTATCTTTACAAAAGGAAATAACAAAAATATATCCTAGTTGACCAATCAAAGAACATACTTAAAGAAGAAACAGATTATTCATTATTAAGCATGCTACAAAACAAGAACTCAGGCAACTTATAATATAGAAACAAAAGAACCACGCCTACCATAGAGATTACTAGTACTTGGACATTATATGAAAATCCAGCAATAGCTAGCCACACATGATATTTTAGTATCAAAAGCTAAAACAAGAAATTTCTTACCTAATCGATTGTCGAGGATATAACTCATTGGGATCAGGTGGTTCCGGTAAACAAGCCAAAGGACCCATCTCTATACCTTCAGGATAAGCAAATTTGTAAGCCTTCCGAACATACTCGTCCACATCTAAGCCATTCCCTGCAACATTTGATGATATAAAGTAACAAATAAATAAATGAGATTAATAGAATCCGATTCCTTGTGACTTGTGAATGTTATCAAAGTGAAATTACATCTCTGTTTGAGCAAAGCAAAATTGGACCATCATGATACTTACCATTGAAAACCATTCGGCAAATAAAGAGCATGTTGATTGCTAGGGCAATTGCTGATACACCAAAAAAGAAACCAGAGGGTGAATATCGCTCAGATGCATTTGAACCAGCTGTAACATACACAGCACAGAGCTCATATGCACAGAGTAGGAGTACAGCCAGAAGAAGAAGAATAGCAACAGCCCCTGAGCAAAAAAAAAAAAGAGAGAAAAACAGATATGAGAATACTAGACAAGGAAAATACCATAAAAGCAAGGTCAAAATATTCAACCATAAAGGTAGATTGTTCTAAACCATCTCTATGTGGCCCCTACATTTTTTATCTCTACAGCATGTACCAAACTTCTTCATACGTGAGCCAAAAAGTAAATGAACAAATATTAACAAAACAGGTCTGCATCCTCAAAACTTGAAAGACACTATTGGTACAATAAAAAAATGTTTCCTCCTTTGTCACTAGACCCTCTGGCACCTTTTATTTACTCTTGTCAGTTAGTTCTCCTTCCACCAATCACCCTCAACTGTTCTCTACTCTATATATGCCAACCTTAGCAAGTATATTTTCATATTTCATCTTACTTAGTGCCAAATTAAAAGTTTGAGACATAAATTTATTGGGAAATCTCAGGACAAAATCATTCAGCTTAACACCCAAATTTCAAGCCCACCAATATAAAGTTGATAATCTATTTCTTCTCTAGATAAAGGCCTGAGCTTGAAAAAGAATGATCATAAAGCATAACACTGATATAAATAGCAATTAGAAACTCACATCGGATACCAATATGTACATATACCTCAATTTTTTTTTTTTTAAATGCAAAACTGAATAAAATGTTCTTGTACATCCAAACTAAGTCAACTAACTAGGCCCCATCTATTATTCAGGTTCTTAAGCAGCCTAAGTCTTTTAAAACAACTAAAGTGGTTTTGCTACATTTGATATATTATCTTTGTAGAAAATGAACTCCACGTACCACAACCTATCATTACATCAACCTCAAACATACTATGGTCTCTTCTAATTAGTTTTGCTTTTGTGGCAAAAAAGAGATGTAGAAGGAGCACTTTCACCTAGCACTGGCAGATGCTCCTAAAAATATAATAACTTGCACTACCCATTTTGTAGATAAGGTTAAATGTCTGTCCACAGTAAAAGATCCAAGAAAACCAGTGCACTTCCACACTTAGGAAAAGGAATTAGCAATTAAATAGATTAAAAAACAGAGTTTGCTACTTTTCTAGACAAAGAACAAGAGTTTCATTTGTTCACTAATATAAGGGTCAAGACTACACATACTTGAGCTTTGCCATTGTGTTCTCCACCAAAGCATGATTGAATAGAAGGCCAACAGAAGAGCAGTGCCAGCCATTATTATAGCCAGACCAACTATATCCCGACCAAGTATTACGATCAACCAGCATCCCCACATGATAAGCACAGCGATTGGAGATATAACAATAATCCACGCAAATAGAGACAGAAACTGACATATTATACTGAGCTGAGGTCCTTGTAATATATTCGGCCATTTTCTAGCAAAAATCCAACTGAAAAAGAGAAAGATAAAAGAAAAACCAAAACAAAAATGAGGAAAGAATATTGAGAATGCTGTATTTGAAACTACAACTAGCTACAATAGGAATCACAGCATGAGATATACTTGTCCCAATGCCCACTACAATTAAGGGACAAAGCAGACAGTGTATTAAATCCTAATATCAAATAAAGAAATATCTATTCGACCTTCAAATAAAAGACTTTAAACAGACAATCGTAAGACCAAATATAATGGAACATGCAAAATGATGAAGTGCCATTCATGTTGCTGAAACAGATAAGTATAGGGTAACCTTCACGTCATTTTTACCAAATGGTCTGTAGACTCTGCACCAACGGGAATAGCATATACTAGAAACCAGCATGAAAAGATAGCTGAATTTTACACAAACTAAAAACGAACAGTTTAAGGTCCATCAAATTCATGAACCAAAAATTATTTCCAGAAAACCATCTTTTACTCCAACGAATGAGTAAATATAATATGATTGCATTACACAAATACGGGAACAAAGGTTAGAAGCTTCCAAAATCGTGAAACGAGTACCTATAAAGCCGCCATGGCCGCCAATTCACAGCCCAGAGTATTGAAAATGAAGCTGAACCAAAAACTGCAAAAAGGGTCCCCGAAATTGCACATGCCAATACTATCCCTCGCTCATCCCCGTCCATGGCCTCCTTCTCTCACCTGTGGACACCACATGCAACAAACATTAAACTAAATAAAAGTACACATAAAGACACACGATTTGAACCCACAATTAATCCCAACCAAACAAAAACCTCCAAACTTCAAAAAAATAATAATGATAACTAAACAGGATAAAACAAGCAATGGATGAAGAGGGTAATGTGGAGGTACCGAAATGAAACATAATCAAAACCAAAATACATGACATCCCAAAAGAGAAAGAATGAATATCTTGAACAGATATTTTAAGAATATTTGAAACCCAGATGAAGTAGAGAACTGTAATGTGAAGGAAATGAAATAGAACACAATCAAAGTCCCAATATATGACATTATTTTGAATTCAGCACAAATGCGAGCAACAATAACAGCCTTATTCTATCAAAATTGACAAAAGAAGCAGCCATAATTGAACAAATAAACTGAAATCCAGATAGAGAGAAACAATGTAAAGCAACGATAACAAGTTGGGTATTAACCTACTTGATTGAAGTGGGCTTTATGGGCAACAACATTATGTTCAATTCAGCACAAATGGATCATTTTCTGTATGAAAATTGAGTGATTAAACAAGGGCAAAATGGGTAATTTTGCTCATGGGTTTTAGGGTTTGCAGCAGACAATTGAGCTCAGAAACCCAGTAGCTAGGGTTTGCTGAAGAAGAAGAAGATGAAAAAGGAATGAACTTTTTAAGGGTCTGCTTTCAAGTTCTGATTGTTAGGGTTTGGATTTTATCTTCTCTGATAATTTCTGAGAGAAAGAGAGAGTAAAGATTAAAACCCTACTGGTATGTGTGAACTGTGAAGTTAAAAAAAAAAAAAAAGTTTTTTTTT
>JANKKB010029619.1:0-26893 GCA_026225775.1 Bursera palmeri | reverse complement strand
GAAAGTCCTGCAATAATGTAGATTCCTGTGGCCATCACTTCAATTGACCAAAAAGGATAAACAAACCTTTTTAACAGGCTTGCAAACATATCTTCCTTTTTTTTTTCTTTACGTGATAGAATGCGCGGAAAATGGTAAAAAAAAAAAAAGATCAATTCTGCAACATGGCACGCAGACGAGGTAAGCTCCATGGTGACAAAAATTTGAACTTACTATTCTTGAATGGTGAATATGTTAGGGTTAATTGGGACAATGATCTAGTCAGACAACCAAAAGAAATTAGGGTTTTATTAAATTTATAAAAAAAACCTAATTTAATTATTTTCTCGTATTTCTAAACACCTTTAGATGTTGTATACTGGATACATATATTGTACACCGGCTAATTTATCATTGCACTGGCTCGTTTTGTTTTTACTGACCATAACTCCGTACCCGCTATAACATTAATTAAAAACGGACAGTATTTCCAAATGGGCTCGGTACAAAGCCTAACAAACTTGCAGATTGAATGAATAAATTGTATGAAATTGTATATGTATATACGGATTATGTGCTTATATATATATGCTAACGAGATTGATTAACCCAAAACAATCACCAACCTTCCCTACATAACTTTCATTAAAGTGAGTAAATACAATAACGTGTGAGTTCATTTTTTTTTTTTCATTGGCTAGTGAAAATCAATATAGGCTACTGCAATTGTACAGGGCAAGCTCACAAGTCACGACTGCGTGGGGATGATGCGTTGAAAAATTGGCAGCTAGCACCCGTAAAGCAGAAGCATCCTTTTTCATTTGCTGCAAATGAAAAGAAAGATTTTTTCTAAGGGATTTGTGCTTTCTCGTTCTTGTTGACTTATTACTATTGTGGATATTGATTGAGCAAATAAGTTGATCTATCTTGTCTAAGAAAGCAACCTTCAATTCGAAAAAAAGGGCTCATCGGGCGTGGTGGGTGCTTTTTCAAAAGATCAAACAACAACAGTATAACTCAAGCATAAAAGTGCATGATCTATCAATATAGCGACACTGATAGAAGTTGAAAACGGTAAGGAGGCTTCAAATGGTTATGATTTTAACGAGATGAATAAAATGTGTATATAGCTTTAATGCCATTGGAGATAGAGTGTTCATGTAAGGTGCTGCCAATCCTGTAAAAACCTGCAAATAGCAGAAAATGGACACATGGGATCTTTCAGATCCCGTGGCCCATCTGATCTAAGCCTTTGATGGTACACTACAGAACCTCTGTACCTAGTAATAAAGCAGTGATATGCTAGGCTCTTGTAGCCTTGACACTAGATTTTTTGAAGTTCACATCTAAGTGATGACACTGGTTGATTATTTAGTTTATTGTCAACACTTCATCTACCAAGTAACATCTTGTGTAAGTTGTGAAATGGTGGTCAGTGGTCACTTTATTTGTTTGAAATAAACTGGAATTATAATAATTTACGTACCAAGACAAGCTTAAATTATCAACTTCAACTGTTCATCATATGATCCTAGCAATACTATCTCTATTGTGATGAGGCACTCTGGCAATGTGCTTAAATAATTGCCCAGCGACATGGGTGCATTAAGGTCTTTGATTTAGCGGTTGACAATACTTGGCTACATCAGATTACCCATCAGAGAAAAAGTATATGTAACAAATTTTCCCTGGATACCTCGGTCATAACATGTCGCAAATTGTATAGTATGTGGTGACAACCTTGAAATCTGCAACTTCTAGCGACAACATATGTTTGTTATAGAATCAAGCAACCTCTTAATCGAATATTATTTTCTCATAGCGAAAATCATGATTTTATGACCCATATGTCGAGCTTTATTTCTAAGATCATGGATTAAGAAAATGATGTACCTCATTAAAGAATAGTTAATAAACACTTAAAATAATTGTTTTGATATATGTTAATTAAGAATATTGAGTTGTTCTACGTTGAATAATTGTAAAGGAGGTTTTGGTTTTATATGGAGCATCGGCCTCTTTACTTAATAAATTAGTCTTTTGGGTAGGTTATTTCTCAACTCTAGTATCAAAGCTAAATCCACTCATATCCTATTCATTCGAAGACTTGGTAATCAGAAAGAGACAATTAACTCTAATATTGAAAGCAATTCGTCAAAAGCCGTTTCACTTCTCTTGCTAATTCTCTGCCTCCACTGTCTAAATGAATGCAAACAACCATTCGAAAGCTGTATATAGTTCTTCCTTACCAATTTAGCTGTCTCAAATTCTAATGGGCCCAACAACATGTTTTCATATATTTCAACTTTCAACAACCATAATTGCCAAGGTCTCGCACTATCAACAGCTGAATTATAAAGTCTAGCTACTTTCAACACCCTTTCTGATTTCCAGAAGCTACCACATGTAGTAAGTAAAGGCAAAGGAAGAAAACAAAAAAACAACAACAAAAAAACAAAGAACGTTATAGCAAAATAAATTCAGCTGTTGTTTTCCCATTAATGTATTTCAATTCAACTGTTTGTATTTATTTCTCATCAGTTGCACACAGCTAGCATGAAGGACTTTTAGTGTCCTGGCCTAATTAATTAGATGGAAATCTTCATTAGTTTTATCTGGTTTCTTATACATAAAAGTGATTGAACATTATTCATAATTTTGCTTATATTTTGTGGTCCACTCAAAATTATTTTTTTCTGGATTTACTTAAAAGTAAGAGACATATAAACAATCAATGAGAGTTATAAGAAACAGTAGAAGCAGAATGAAAGGCTCTGGCCATGTTTCTTGCCCATTTGAGGGAGTCTCTGGAACTTTAGGTGATGATTAGAGTGAAGCTTAAGTATAACTTTTGGTACATTTTTCCATTTATCAGAACAATAACCAACCTTCCCTTAATAATCCAAAACCTCTATGTGGAGATAGAAGGTTGCCTTCAACATCTTTAGCAGGACATTTCATCTAAAATATCATCACATATCCATAGAAGGTTACACTAAAAAGATTTATCAGACAAAACTCCACTAGGTGGCTTAATCAGCAACCTTATCCTATAAGAATGGAAGCATGTAAAAAGAGAAATTTGGCTCTCTCTTGATTGCTTTTTCCCTTTTTGGACTTTGAATTGCTAACTTTTTCTTGGCTGTGATCATTGATTTGTGTTATGAAGATCGATACAAAATATAAATTAGTGAGACAAATATCTCCAATATGCATGTACTACTTTAGATTTACCCATCTCATGAACATATATTGAATCATAAAGTTTAACTAGGATATGAATAATTATAACAATGAAGTAGGCATACTTGAAATACATATGCAACTACTAATCAAGAAGTAGTAGAAAGATTTACGATAAAATGAAGAAAATCTACTCTATAGTTGATGTACGTATATTGGTTTAATCGTGGGGTGTCACATTAGCGTGTATGTGTTATACATATCTCACGGTTGGATGAATATATGTACATTTATTATAAGGCAGATAAGCTATTAAGAAATATATATTTATATCGTAACAATATTTGGTATGAGTTTGCAGCCAAAATAATTAGACACCAGACCCATAGCAATTATACAAGTGAAGTAATCATGTCATTTCCACTCTCCATCTATATTTAGGGGCATGTGTATATGCTTGCACAAGATTGTATTAATAAGTTTTTCTGATTGAATATAAATTAAATTTATGAATGAAAAAAAAAAAGATAAAGAAAAAAGAAGATGATTAGACATTATGATGTTGATAATATTTATAAGATCTTGGAAATCCGATTATTAAGAGACCATAACTGAAGTAATTATCACCTAAGATAGGCAATATATGTCTTGGTTTAGTTGACAAAAGGCAAGTGTAAGCCAATCGCAAACTCAAGGCGCTTGGGGGGGCCTTTTTTAAGTTTTCTTGCAATAGATTATAGATGTCCTCTTAACATTTTGGACCAACCAATTCACATCCTATATATAACACAACAAGAATGGTGTAGTCTTTCTCCACATCAGAGCTGCAGAAAATCTCGTTTGACCATTACATTTTTACAAAATTTATTTCTTTTTCTTTTTTTCTCTTCCTCTTTTCTCTGAATTCACAGGCGGCGCCACCGCCACCGCACCTCCATCATACGCAACTGCATGGAAACGCATACAAAACAAACACAATTGAAACAAGCCATTGGCCCCTTCAAATAAAAGACCAAAAGTTGCCAGCTGAAACAACAAACGTTTCAGACAAAGAAACATAACAACAAAACTCACCATTTCTAACCAAACCCATCTCAGCAGTCCTATTTATCTCTTGGCTTCTCATTGGTTTGGTTAAGCGGTCCGCATTAGGCCATGGCGGACCTTGTGAGAGACCTTGTAGGGCCAATACAATTGGCAGACTTGGTGATCAAGGCCGCAGACGAGGCACAATCGTTCAAGCAAGAATGCCAAGAACTGAAGGCCAAGACCGAGAAGCTTGCAAGCCTGCTGCGTCAAGTAGCGCGTGCAAGCAATGTACTCTATCAGCGTCCAACTCGTAGAATAACCGATGACACCGAGCAAGTTCTTGACAAAACGTTAGTTCTGGTCAACAAATGCCGAGCAAATGGGATCATGAAGAGAGTTTTTACTATCATCCCGGCTGCAGCGTTCAGAAAAACATCCATGCAGCTCGAGAATTCATTGGGAGACGTGTCGTGGCTTTTGAGAGTTTCTTCTACCGATGATCATGACGATGAGTATCTTGGCCTCCCACCGATTGCAGCGAATGAGCCAATATTGTGTCTCATATGGGAACAAGTAGCCATTCTTTATACAGGTTCGTCGGAAGAAAAATCTGATGCTGCAGCTTCGTTGGTTTCGTTGGCTCGCGATAATGATCGTTATGGAAAGTTGATCATAGAGGAAGGTGGCGTCCCTCCATTGTTGAAACTAGCTAAAGAAGGTGAAAAAGAAGGTCAAGAGAACGCAGCGAGGGCGATAGGTTTGCTGGGACGTGACCCTGAAAGTGTCGAACAGATTGTGAATGCTGGTGTTTGCTCAGTGTTTGCGAAAATCCTCAAAGACGGTCACATGAAGGTTCAATCTGTGGTGGCTTGGGCTGTGTCAGAATTGGTTGCGCATCACCCGAAATGCCAGGACCATTTTGCGCAGAACAACATCGTTCGTTTTCTTGTGAGTCATCTTGCCTTTGAGACGGTTCAAGAACATAGGAAGTATGCAATTGCAAAGCAGCCCATGTCGATACATTCAGCAGTGACTGCTAGTAATGACAATAATCTGAACAGGACGTTCCATGATGGCGATGATGCCATGAATAGAGTGCCTCATCCGATGGGGAACCAAGGGCCTAGCGCAATGGTGAATTTGGTTAATAACATGGCTATGAGAGGCAAACTTCCTGCCGACTCCAATCCAATGCAACCACCACAAAACCAAAACCAGCACGGTAATGCAGGCCGTTACCAGCATGGTAATGCAGGCCAAATACAGCATGGCAGTCCAAGCCAATATCAGCATCCTAATGCAAACCAATTCCAGCAAGGTAATCCAAGCCAATACCAGCATCCAAACCAATACCAGCACCCTAATGCAGGCCAATTCCAGCAAGGTAGTGCAAGCCAGTACCAGCAGCATCCGAATGCAAGCCAAAACCAGCATCATCCTAATGATGCCAAGGCTTCTAACAACGCCGCTATGCCACACAATCCTAATCAACAAGCGCACGTTTCGTTATCTGGGACAAGTATTAAAGGTCGGGAAAGCATAGACCCTGCTATCAAAGCTGAGATGAAAGCAATGGCTGCAAGAGCCCTTTGGAAGCTCTCCAAGGGAAATGTGTCCATATGTCGAAACTTAACGGAATCAAGAGCGCTTTTATGCTTTGCAGTGTTGTTAGAGAAGGGTTCTGACGATGTTCAATCATATTCAGCCATGGCGCTGATGGAAATCACAGCTGTAGCTGAACAAAATGCTGACTTGAGACGCTCAGCTTTCAAGCCAACTTCTCCAGCTGCCAAAGCTGTGGTTGAGCAGTTGTTAATCATCATAGAAAAGGCCGACTCAGACCTCCTTGTTCCCTGCATCAAGGCTATTGGGAACCTGGCAAGGACTTTTAGAGCAACAGAGACAAGGATTATTGGGCCATTGGTGAAGCTACTTGATGAAACGGAGCCTGAGGTCTCAATGGAGGCCATAATCGCCCTTAACAAGTTTGCAACCACTGAGAATTACCTCTGTCATAATCACTCCTTAGCTGTCATTGATGCAGGTGGCACCAAGCACTTAATCCAACTCGTTTACTTTGGCGAACAAATGGTTCAAATTCCCGCCTTGATACTTCTTTGTTTCGTTTCGATGAACGTTCCTGATAGTGAGACCCTTGCACAAGAGGAGGTGTTAATAGTGCTTGAGTGGTCGTCAAAGCAGGCACATTTGGCTGGGGAACCCTCAGTTGATTCTCTGCTACCAGAAGCCACTCGTATTTTGAAACTCTACCAATCCAGGGGATCAAGAGGGTTCCATTAACTTATTACAACATTGTCAAGAAACACACAAACGATTTTTGTTTTGTTTTGTTTTCTTCACACTCGTAAAAAGTGTATATAAATTAGCATTCCTGCCACCCCTGTTGTTTAGCAAAGATCCCAATTAGATTATTTGCTTTGGTTACCAAGCATCATTAATGTGCTGAGATTTCTAACTATGGCTTGTAATTCTCTAGATTATTGTGCACTTCTTTGTATAGAACATGATGTAATTTCTCCAAGATTATTGCTTATTATTACAAATCCTTGCCTTTAGCATGTCCTGAGAAACATTTATCAACAATTTCAGAATATGTATCAATTCCTGGGCCATTGGCTAGCTGGAAATGGTGCCCCTCTAACAAAGCATTACCTATTTTTTAGTACATTAATCTATTGACGTTTCTTTTTTTTCTTTTTTCTTTTTTTGCAACGTTACACTACAGCTGCGTGTCAATATATTATTCATTTTGGGTTCACGTAAGGTTTCTCCATCCTTATAGATTTGTTTTTGTAATTCTTTTAAATGTCTTTCATTTAAAAACGGTCTTGATAATTTAGTATAGCTCACTCTCCTTCCAAATCAATATGGGATGACTGTAACACCTACCCAACGACTCACCATGTCCGCTACTCTGTGTTACAACATTGCTTAATGAGTTTTATTTTCATAGACAATTAAGGGACTTAACTATCTTTTAATTTATCACCTATTTTATAGATAATTATTATCTCTAATTAGGTGGTTTATTGAATAATGTTAAGTTGAGTAAGACATATCTCTTTTGATCCAAATCTACTTGGATTCAACCACTAATTGGAGTAATACCAACCAATACTAACAATTCAATTTAACCATGCAATCACTTCCAAAATATCATCAAAAGATTGCCCTCAACTTCCTCAAAATTCACAAAAATTCTTCGTGAAATCTTCAACAACAATCAACACAAGAACAAGGGAATTTAAATACAAGAACTTACAAAGATAAATGGTGCCAATGTTGCCTTCAAGTATAAAAGATTTTTCCACCAACTTAAAGCTCCAAGCATAAAAGACAAGTCTACCAACTTGGAGGTTCCACCACTAATCCCTTGGCAGGGAATGGATAAAGGAAAAAGAGAGGTTTTCTCTCAACAACACAAAGTGTCAAACTTTTTTTCTATTTCATTGTCTAATGTTCATTATATTAAGATTAGCCTTAAACAAGAGGCTTTACAACCATTCACGGATGGATAAAAAAATACCAAATGACGGTCCAAAAATCATAGGCATAAAAATGACGGTTCAGAACAGTTAAAAATGAAGGTTCAGGACAGTTAAAAATGACGGTTCAGGATAGTTAAAAATGACGGTTCAGAACAGTTAAAAATAAAGGTCCAAAAACCAGAGGCAAAAAAATGACGGTTCAGGACAGTTAAAAGTGATGGTCTAAAACCCAGAAGCTATTTTACAAAATCTGGCTAAAGCAAATTGAAATCAAATGAAACCTAAGGTTTCCTAAAACATTCCTACATACATATGAAAGCAAAAACAACAATTATAACACGAAACCAACAAGGAACTCAACCATTTGGGAGGCGATACAATTCAACTAATTAGGATTTAGATGGATTATATTGCATCCCATGATTGAGTTAGATTTCAAGTAACCTATTAGAATTTGAAGGAGAGGCTTGCTTGGATTTGATTTTGTTGGAGCTTGAGGTGAGGCTTGCGGATTCGGATCATCTTTAGAGCTAGGTTGTTCCTATCATTAGGCTTGACTTTTACTTGCACATTATGTGAAGACTGGAGGATTGGGTTTCCTGGAATCAGCCCTATTATCTTCCTAATTCTTTTTATTTAATTCAAGATTGATAAAAAAACAAGAGTAGTTTGTACATACCATACTGCTACTCTGATACTCTATTATCATAATAAGCAGAAGCCAATACAGCTGCAACAGCATTTTTGCTACATAATATCTATGTAGCTTCTTTTTTTTCTGAATATGTCCCTTGAAATGCATCCAATATTATTCAAAATTATGCATCCAGTACTGAGCACTCAGTTATTCAGAATGGATAGGTTCAGCATAGACACAATCAGCCTGGATTGCTCTTTCACTTCAACTATATTTTGCATCAAAGAAACAGGATTTCTGGCCCAGTTTGATAATGATTTCTTTTTGGTTTTGTGCATGATAATTGAAAGACTGGGGCCACAATGCCATTAAAATAGAAACTCAATAGCATAGATATCTGAAAGAAACAAGTGTCTGGTACAAGTTGAATTAAAGGTCATGATGGTAAGTAGACATATGCATGTGCACATGAAAGTCTGCAATGCTAGATTTCTCTTAATTACATTGGTCGTTTCTAATTTATGTTTTGAACTGTAATGTTTTGATCAAGTGGTCCTAACCCTTGTAGATTTTTGGACCATAATCTAAATATTTTTATTGATTGGGTATAATTTTATTGTTGGTCCAATACTAATACAGAAAATATGAAAGGATTGATTGACCCGGGGAAGAAAACAGAAGCAATGAAAGACTTTTTGCCACGCCAGGGGACCATGCATGAGCATGACCAGGAGTTCTGGTTTCAGGCCCAAGATGGATTCAGTGTCTCAGGCCCAGCACTAGACCTGATAATGTGGACCTCAAATTTGTCCAACTGGCAAATTAATGCTTTCCACAGTTTGACACAACCATTGATGAAACTGATCTTCTCACTCTACTAGTTGCAGCAAGATATTGCTGCTTGTAGGCTGCAGCTACAAATAGGCACTGCCGAAGAAATTTTTTGTGTGGAGAGAGTTCCACAAATGGAATAGTCACACCAGTGGCCAATTTCTACATTTTGAATCCAATTTTGGTAGCAGGATAGGAAATGCGCACCAACCATAGACACTATTAAACTTCCATATTATGCAACACTAATCAATATGCACTCTTTGGGGAGGCGACTTCGAGATGACGCTGATGATTAACAAGTAGTTTTCCTCATTTTCCATATTATTATTGTTCTCGCAACTAGGGATTAGGGTTTTAACCCTCTACATACAGCTAAGAAAATGTTGTTAGCTTAGCCTTTCTCCTCTATTGCATTGCATTCTATGCGACATGCTTTGGCTTGTCATCATCCATGAATACTTGAATATAATGAGAATGCCAAAGCCTCCTTCTACGTATAAATTAGATCAAGTATCCTACTGGATAATAATTTAAGACAGGCTCATTGGAAAAGTTGAAAACCCATCTCATAGAGCTACAGAGATATGCATTTGGACAAGAAGGCTCCACAGGGGTCAGGAAAGGACAATCTTATCTTATGTTTTCTTTAATGTTGCTGCCGCAGTACCGCCTGACTTCCTAAAGAAGAAAGGCATTTGATTTGAGTTTGACCACACTCTGACTCTTCCATTGATAAAGCCTTAAAATTCTGCAGACAATTACTTTCAATTTTGAATGGTCACCTCTTCATCATTTCAGTTCAGCCCCACTGAAATTAAATTTTGTAATTTTATTTACTCATTTGAGGTAATTAATTTAGTTTTAAAGATTTTCTAACTAACGGTCGCTTCTTATATTTTTAACCTAAATTAACTATTTATTTTAAATATAGATAATCTTAACGAGTATTCAGAACAAAGATATGTTAGTATCTTCAAGATAATATAATTTACTTTAAGGATTACGTAATTTTATTATAAAAATATTTTCTATTAACCCTTTTTATCTAATTAATTTTTTTAGTTTCAATTATCTTATTGTTAAAATAATCCTGTTAATACCCGTTTTGTTATTTTTAATTACATAGTTGACACTATAATAATTTGATTTTTATTTTATCGAATTGATTATCTATAAATGTTTATATAATATATAAAATGTAAAACATAATAATCTTTAAATATGAACATATATGTCAAATTACTAGGGTTGATATGTTTTTATTTATTAAAAATAATAATCAAAGAGGGTGTTTAATTTTTTTTTTAATTTGAATTATGAATTTACATATTCTCGAACTTCAAATCTTTTTATCTGTTTTTGCCTTTTAAGCTTAAGTTTGAATCTTATATATGAATGGAAAAAATAAAAAAATTTAGTTTTTATTCGAATTTAAATGTTTAAATATCTCATCTCTCCCACAATTTTTAAAAATACCCTCGTGAAATTCATTAATGACCCATTTTTATAGAATCTAATATTTTAATTTCTTTAAAACATTATTATTATCTATCATATGGTTATGTGATTATTTTTAAAATTATTTAATGTTTTCTTACCTAGCTTTTAAACAATTATTAATATTTAATTAAATCAAATTTATTAATATTTTAATTTGATTGATAAAATAATTAAAATTATTAATTTTGTATTGTTTAACTACTTCAATAATAATTTTGTCAAATATTAACTTGTAAATAATTCTAATATGTTCAAAAAAATCACAAATGAAAAAATTAGTGTCAATATATATATATATATATATATACTGTTAGTTTTGTAGAATATTAAAATAAAAAATAAATATATAATTTAGATTAATTAATTCAAAACCATTCAAATTTCAGATAAAAAATAAATATGAATTAATATTTTTATCATATATTAAAAATAAAAAATAAATATATTATTTAAATATGTATATTAAATCTCGTTTCTATTTTAATTAAATTGAGACTTATTCTGATTTTAAATAAATAACTCTTTAAATAGGTTAATTTTATTAATTATTCTGATTTTAAAAAAAGAAGATTCAATGAAATAAGATAATTTCAAAAATATTTTTAACCAAATTTGAAAGGGGGTGTAAATGAGGCGTAAGTAATAAGCAGTGTGAAGTCCCGTCGGAGCGCACACATGCTTAATGGCTTTCTTTGACTGTCCCTTGGACGGTTGGACCAGTCATTTCCATCTCACTTTTTACCGCTTTAGTCTTTATAATTTCCGAGAAAACAAACACCTCCTTCTCCTTGCAGATAGGACGGTCTTTTCAACCAGATATTTTCGTGGGCCCCAACGCCCTCCCTTGTCCTCATCCACACATGTCCTTCTGGGAATAACGCCCACTCCGTCCCCTACTCTTTCTTTGATTGCCAAAATACCCCTCTCGGACTATTGGTGGATCTAAGATACACCCTTGTCGACAAACCGAGGTCCTGTTTGGAATTGTAAGTGTATTCTAACTACTTTTGAGAAAAGTGCTTTATTTATTAAGAAAAAAAATACTAAAAAACCAACCAAATTTTAAGGAGAATCTTTGAATTTTAGATAAGAGTAATACTATAGATAAAAAATCTATATATCAATTTTGTATTATAATTTATGTAATATAATACGAATAGTAAGGTATTATTTTGATATATCTACCTTACTACTCACATGATGTTACATTACAGTTAAAATATAAAATTATTAGATAAATATTGTACCCATAATATTACTCGTTAGATAAAACTTTTTTGTCTAATCTAGTGTTTGAATTGAACAAACTAGTTTGATGCATTATTAAGTGCTCTCGTCAAGTATCGTCACAAGTTTTTGAAGTATTGAATGATGTTAGATACTTGTCGAAGAGCATATTAATTTATCAAATTACATTATCTTATTTGAGAAATTACAAAATAAATTTCTTATTTGAGAAATTACAAAATAAATTTTTGTATTTTTCTAATAACATTATTGAATATTGTATCTATTAAATAAGTTATTTGGTAATGTCAATTAAAAATAAATGAATAAATTAAAGGTTATTATTTTTTAAATTATAACATATTCTACACAATTAATGTGATATAAAAGGTAGAATTTGAAAATTGGAAATATAAATTTCAAATTAAAAAAGGGGGGGCTTTTTAATCAAACTTCCTCACTTAATTTAAACTATTGAAATAGATTTTATTAATTTATATATATATATATATATATATATATATATATATTTTAAATCACAACGTTGACTATCAAGCCCTTTTTCTTTTATGTTGATTTTGAAATTTCTGGTCCCTTGTAATACTTTAGTAAAAGGTATTTTTGGGATACTCTCCTTAAATTAAAACAAATAGATAAATAAAAATTTTTTAAAAAAGTAATGTATCAAGTTTAATCTTCTTTATTTAAATCTTTTAATGCTAATCTACAAAGCAATTGATTATATAACCTTATAATTCCATTTTTTAAAAAGAAAATATTTTTAACTTATTAACGATATCAAGGCATCTAACTTTCAACCGCATAGCTACGGAAAAAAAAAAAAAAAANTACGTAAAAAAAAAAAAAAAAAAGCTTTTGAAGATCAAGCACACAACTCTTAAATCGAACGGTCGAGAAAAGCCGATGCAAGATCCCCACACGAGGACGAGCAACAGAAGAAAAAAACCCCGGGTGGGAGTCACTTGGATTACCGCAAACAAATAAATGCTCACGTGGCAGACACACCCTTTCCGAGTTTTATCAATATAAATAAAACACTCGAGAAGGGTAGGCAGCAGGCAGAGCCGCACCTTCCTAAGTGAGAGAGCAAGTGTGAAAGTTCTCTCTTTTAGGGTTTTCGTTCTCTTTAGGGTTTTCGTTTCTCTGAGCAAAATAATCAAATACAAGATGAGCGCTGAGAGGGTCACTGGGAAGGTCAAGTGGTTCAGCGACCAGAAGGGGTTCGGCTTCATAACCCCCGATGACGGCGGCGAGGATGTGTTCGTTCATCAGTCCTCCATCCGCACCGAGGGTTTCCGTAGCCTCGGGGAGGGCGAGGAGGTCGAGTTTATCATCGAATCTGATGGGTCACGTACTAAGGCGGCTGACGTGACTGGCCCTAACGGGAATCCCGTCCAGGGAGGAGGCCGTGGCGGAGGACGTGGTGGAGGAGGTGGCCGTGGCGGCGGCGGTTACGGTGGTGGGGGTGGATATGGTGGTGGGGGTTATGGAGGTGGAGGTGGGAGAGGAAGGAGTGGCGGAGGGGGTGGTGGGTATGGTGGAGGGGGTGGTGGTGGTGGGGCTTGCTACAACTGTGGGCAGTCTGGGCATCTGGCTAGGGATTGTAATCAGGCTGTTGGTGGCGGCGGCGGTGGAGGAAGGTATGGAGGCGGAGGCGGAGGCGGAGGCGGTGGGAACTGCTACAACTGTGGAGGTTCTGGGCACTTTGCTAGGGAGTGTCCAAACAGTGGGCGTTGAGTTGGAGAAAAAAGTGTAAAAAACTCTTTTTTACATAATTTTCTAGCTCTGCACTTTAGCTATTAAATTAGGGTTTCGTTTTTATTTGAAATTTTCACTTTTTCCGGGTCCTCAATTGATGACTATTGATGATAGTCATCCTGTCTTCATGTTGTGGGCTAAGGGGTTACTGTGACGTTTTGTGTGTTCTGGGTTTTGTTTGCAAAAATCAATCAGTGTTGTGGTGGGTTTCTGGGTAGGCAGGCAGTGGAGAGGATTTGTTTCGCAAGGAAAAATATGGATGTTTGGAATTTGTGTTAACTTTCTCTCACTGTTTATACAAATATATATCAATACAAGCTGGTTTGGTTCAGTTCGGTTCAATTTATTTCAATTTAAGTTCATTTTCTTTTGTTTTTATGGATGATTGAAAAATTTATTTGTTGATAGTTGTGATTTTATTATTATTGACTTGTGAGGGGAAGAAGAAGAGGAGACCTTGAAAATTTTAACTATAGTTAGCTGTAAAATGGACCTGAGACTTGGTCATGAAAGTGACACAATTGGTTGATATGCCTATCTTTTTCTGTTCTTAGGTTTCTTTTCTTCAGTTTCTTTTGAATGTGCCTGGGGACTTTATGCAGATGGTAATTGATTCACTTTCTCTTTATTGAAAAGGTTAAACCTGATAGGTGTACGAGGCATACGAATAATGCAACCTAAAGCTACCCAATAATGCCCGAAACCTCACTATTTTTGGTCTCCTAAGGTCCGATTGGTGGTCCAAATCCAAGCTAACCATTTTCCTTTGTTCTGAGCTTCTTATTCCATACTCAAATTCTTGCGTAATTACAAAATGATAATGTACTGGAAATGTAACTGTACTTGGTGGTTTATAGACTTGCCATGAAAGAATATGCTTGGCTTCAACCTTTTTATTATTGAACGGATGGATTTCTGGTGTCATTGATTTTGTCGGGAACAATTTTCTCTTATCAAGCATTTATATGAGTAATGTAATTGTAATAGGCTTCCACTCATTTTGCTTTTGGGAGGGAACCGATTCTCCAGAAGCAATGCTACCGTGAAAGAACAAAGTAAAACACATGATTCTGTGATTTAGTGCTCCAAGAAACGCCTAATGTGCATTGTACACCACAAAAATAGGATAGAGGGTTATTTGCAAGGATCAGTTCAGAGCTTTTGAGAGATTGGAGGTATGTTGGCTTATAAAATTTGTATTTTTGCTTACTAAACAACTAGAAAAAATGAATTTGTTCTTTTCAGAACAATAACGACTTTTAGAATATGCATTAGAATATTAATCCCAAAAATGATATTTTTCTTGAAGGTTTAAAAAATGGGTTTAACCGAAGTGCATTTATCCTCAAAAGATTAAGAGAATGAATAAAAACCTCCCCCTCTTAGGAAGAAAGATTTAAGACTACAAAGAACAGTTCAGAAATAAGTAAATTCCAAGGTTTTCTTTGATTATGTAGTTAACTTAAGTTTGAAAGATAAAAATATTTTAAATGAGTGTGAAGCGTACTTGAGTACATTTTTTATGTGCTCGTTAACTCTCAACCCATCTTAGGGGTAACGCTCAGCTTGTCATGTTTGAAAGATGAGGCACTCGTCAACCTGGCAATTGATTAGGTAGTAAAAGAAATTAGGGTTTTGACTAAATTTCAAATTACCCTCTTTAAATTTGATAATGTACGCAATTAACCCTATGTTGGTCTAACTTGCTCTATGAATTGTTATTTATTTTATACTCTATACGCCCATAGTTCTGTTCTATTCTCTTTGTGGACCGGGCTATGATTAGTAAAAATCAGAATCTACAAACCTGTGAAGAAATGTAAGTGGGATTTATATAGAAATGAAAGAAACACAAGCGGTGTGTTTGAGTGGGAAATGCCTGATCCGTATGCAACCTAAATACTAAAATTGAGGACAACATAGATTAGAAATTACACCAAATATTCCCATCAACTTTCATCTTAGCACAAGAGATGAAAGTATTGGTTGGTTGGTTAGCCATTAGCTAAATCTTGTATACTCTATTTTGGACATGTTTTATAGCTTTTAACTCCTTGAGTCACTAGTCTTGGCTGATTAATGACCAAAGATCCATTAGTGATAGGTGAGTAAGCCATTAGCTTAAATCTTGTTCACTCTATTTTGGGCATGTTTATTGCTTTTAACTCTTTCAGTCACTAGTGTTTGAAAATTAATGACCAAAGCTATCAATAGTGGACGTCTCAAAATGTGTAGGATAGGAAAATTGAAAAATGGATAGAGTGGCAGACAGAGAGTGAAAGGAATGTCAAATTTCTTTTTTCTCGTTAATAATGATTTCTCTTGTTAAAATGTAGAAAAATTATTCAAGAAACAATTAATTCCGGTAAAAAGATGGAACTAGGAAACAACTAACAAGCGATGTGTCTCTTTGCTAAAGAAGAGAAGCAACTTATCATTTTCAAAGTTGAGGTTATTATCAGAAGGGTCTAATGTAATTGGTGCAATTGGGCTCTTGGGCTATAGTTATATGTTGCCATTACCAACCATTTTCGACATAGATGGTATGGGGTCACTATTCTATCCAGCAAGTTTTGGAGGGCACTTTTGGGCTATGGATTGGATGCCCAACTATCTTTCACTTTCATTGTATTATAAGGCTGCCTTGCAAAGTGATGTCCTCTGGCCCATCATATGATTGATATTCTTTTATAATCTCTGTTCAACGTTAGGTAAATGTGACATCTATTATACAGAATTCAAATTTAAGATTATCAGGTCAATATAGTTGTGATGTTATATTAAAAAAACAAAATTACCTAAAAATTTAAGATAGTAGACGTGGGTTCAATATTAGTATTTATCATTCGATATAGTTAAACTATGTCTATAGAAAAAATATAAAGAGCTTTTATTAGTCCTTAGATAAGTTTTTAGTATACTCGGATACGCATTCGTTGCTTCTTAACGCAACCTTAACTTCATTCATTTTATTTATTTTTTCCAAATGATACTTTACCTAATTCTTCTTCTTTGATTATTTAATTAGAATGCATACATAATCCTAATTAGCTTCTATATGTTCTCTAAATTATAAATTCAGATAGCTTCTTTGTGTCTCGGCATGCATCTTTTAATTTCTCCTATTTTTCAGATAGAACTTATCAGGGCAAGCTTTTGTTTGCAACCATTACCAAAAAAATATAGTTACGAACACTAAAATTTTATAAGAAAAAAATAAAAATAAAAGAGATCACATGAAGAATAGTTTTCTCGAATAACTAGAAAAAATGTGATAAACCAAGTAGCTATATAGCCTTTCCTATGACACAACAGAAAGCATGTCTCCAATCTTGATTTCATTGTCTGGTTGTCTATCAAATAAAGGGGATAGGCAATAAGAGAGATTAATGGAGGCTTCAGGGCTTGAACTGAAAAGCTACGAAGCTTTATTTCTGTCTTGGGGTCGCATGCTCTTACAAAGCCAATTTGGTCTCTCATTAAAGGGGAGCTTTTGGCGACTTTTGTGACTGTCTGCTGTGAGCTTTTCATTGATAAGAAGATTTATTATTAGATTCCAACACTGCAAAACCTCATTGCAAATAATGTCTATGCAGCAGCAGCTTTTTTCATCCAAAATTTAGGCAACATTCCCAAACTCATACGTCATTCATTCATTCTTTTCTCTTTAATTATTAGCTGTTGTCTTCTTCATCTTTTTTCAGTAACTCACTTCTTATAATCATGGAGAACACAGGAAATAAAGGGAGCTTTTCAAATTTCAACTATATATATATATATATATATTACCCTTCTGCTAGTGCTAGTGCTTTCTGCATGGGCATTTAGCTTTATTTCATTAATGACCGTTTTCAAGGTCTGGTCCTGGCAACAATGTCTAGTGATAAAAGCGGGTGTGTAGGGGGATAATTTGGGTTCAGAAATTTCAAAATGGTAATCCATATAATGTTTTTACATTAAAGTGTGTTGTGTAATTTTAACAGGACTCTTGAATGGTCAAAAAGGAAACTTGGAATGTAGGTTGCTAGCTCTTCGTTGTTTTGTAGAGTTGCATTATTGGCGGTAGACATCTGCTTGCTATGTGTATATATCATCAGTTACTTTTACAGGCTAAATATAACTTAGCACGATCTCATTTAAGACTTTTCTACCATTTCAATTTCCTCTACTACTCTGAATGCTAATTAACCTCTCGATGCTGGGCTAGTGGTCTTTGAACCGGTTTTGCTATGAGGTTAATTTACGCTATTCTGCAACAGGCAATATGTGTCTGTTGAGTTAAATCATCTCTTAACAGATGAGAGATGTCTATTAATTAAGTTTATGAATGATCATGATTGCAAAATTGAACTTGGAAGATATTTGGAAAGTGTGTTATGTTGATCTACAGTAGCTTCACAATCAACAAACTACTCATCTCTTGTTATATCATTGAGCACATCTCAAATGTGGCGTCAACTGAGTTAGCACAAAGATCACTACTGCTCCACTCCAGCAACCACAGTCATGGCTTGGCCGTATGGTGTCATGATAACTTGTTGGACCCCAACATCACATGACATACTTCAACAGTAGTTCTGAACTTTCGTAGCAGAGAAATGTTAAGAAACTACTTCAATTCAAAGCTTAAATTAGTAGATGCACTCGTGGACATTAGTATTTAACTTCTAATAAATAAATAAAAACGCTAAATTATTTCTTAAAATTCTCTCAGGTATTACCCAAGGAAAACCCCCCATAATCCGTTGCTCATTGGTAAAAATGTCTAGTTAATTTACGGCTCATGATCCCCAATGGATATTGATATATAATAGTAAATAATTCACTAGAGAATATGCTTGACGAAGTAAAATTGTATCATCCCAGAGAGACAGAGAGAGAGATTTCGATTTTATGATAAAGTAAAAAGCATTTTGCGACATAGCAGCTAGGAGTACACATTTTCAGCTTTTTGAATACAATGTTCTTTTTTATCCCTGAAACGTGAAAGGCATAACAAACTCAACTAAGCTAAATAAATATAAAAAAAAAAAAAAAGAGAAAGATATGCTGAGCATGTTTGGATACTGTTTGGATAGGAATTTACTAGCCAAATACGTTATGTTCATCATATAAAAGCATCTAATTTCAACTCCAACTTATCCTCTCTGTCCATGATCTAAACAGCAACAGGTGATAATGATTAATGACATGATCATAATGGTTGCAATTTCTGGAGCCGTACGTGTGGGGAACTTTGGTGTTAGCTAGAGCGTTGTAGGGCTTGCTTGGCCAATTCAAAGGCTGTGATGAGTGTTGTTAATGCTGGGATGGTGGAGAGGCGGAGCTGCAGTGGCGTTGAGTGGTGAGGGAGGTGGTGGCAGTGTTTGTGGTAGGCATTGGTAACACTTTGTAAAGAGCCCGAATGTGTCAATCTGGTGTATGAAGTTTGTCATGCTCGCCCAACCTCCAAAGCCAAATCCAACCACTAGAACCCACACCACCACAAACACATTGATTGTGTATGTGCCAACCCACCTCCCTACAAACTTCGGAGGCTGCTCTATTGCATTCTGCGATCACATTAAAGCCATCAATTATTAGTTTCAAGGTGAGGCTCAGTAAAATGTACTTAATGAACGAATTATGAATGTCGAGAAGCCATTCCTCCTCTAAAAATTTAAGTTAATAGATGGTGGCTCAATATTAATATTTATCTTCTAATAACCAAAAGACAATTTACATTATATTCAGGTGAAATATTGTTAATCAGGTACCACCTGATATTCTGCCTTGTTGCAGCATGAATCTTATGCTTTCTGCTCCTCTTCTGGGACCAATTATTTAATTGATTCAATTAAATGAATATTAAAATCCTGAAGATTATATATCAACTTAGGAGAAAGACCAGGGACTGGTCTGCTAGACTGTGACAACACGCCACCATATATCCCTGTGTTTCTTCTCCTTTACTCAATTTATTAATAACTATCTAGTTAATAATTTAATCAATATAATAATCTTAAAAAACTGTTCAGTCAAAGTTTGACCCAGACCCTGATATTCCAGGTTAGGTGTCAAACTTGCAAAATGTTGATTCTTTATTAGTCAAGTGCCTTAGCTTTTACCTCTCTTGCAGCAGCTGATTTGAAAGTGAAGATATGGGCCAGGGCAGGGATAATGTAGACTGTGAAGCTGACAAGGAGTGATCCAACGGTAGAGTTGATGGGTCCAAAGAAAGGGAAGATGATAGCCAAGAACCAAATGGGTATGACAACAGGCAATCTAGCTGCTGCTCTTTTGCATAAGCTCTTGCACTCATGCAATCCTATTGCTTTCTCCCATACGAAGTACAATGGTGTGCACGCAAACCCAAATGTGATAAACTGCATACACAAAAATATCAATTCAAGAAGTTAATCAACACATTTAACTTAGTTAATTAATACTATGGGCTAGAAAATTGCATAGTTATAATAACGTGATACGATGTTTGTATCCTAAATTTTGTGTTAATGATGAGGGTGAAATTAAGTATATGAGCAAGCATGCTTGCCTGGTGAATGAGCATTAAAATGACAGCCATGTCTCTGAAGGGGGATCTTGGGAGAAGAGCAAAGGCATTAGAGTGATTAAGAAGCATGTCTCCAAATGCCCAATAGACAGCTGATGCGGAAGGAAGTGTCAGTGTCAGCACATACAGGGTCGCCAATAAGTATATTGCCTTGAACTTTTGAGGCTTCCACATTGCGTGCATTATTTCCCTGCGCAGGTTCCACCAAATTCTCATTTAATTTCATCGTAACATTAATTGTACCATATTAAAAATATTTATTAAAAAAAAAAACTTCTGTTGTTTGATGCTTAAGGGCCTTGAACCTCGAAATCTATTCTCAAAGAGACAAGCAAGCCAGTTAGCAGCTAGATAGATCGAGTTGGCCCAATACAGAAGGAAAAAGATGTAGAGAGATAAGGCAACTAGTATCTCCATTGGTCCAGCAAGCTGGTCCCCTCTAGGCCTTTTTCATGAAAAAAGCAAATGCAAAACGAGAAAGATCATTGGCTTTTCTACATTGAAAAGGAAAATTAAGTAGGGTTTCCCAAGAAAAACAGACTTTTTGCCTCCCACGCTTAAGAAGGGCAATTTGGGCATTAAAATTGCATCTAATACTCTACTGTATCTAAAGTTATACATGCTTTTAGATAAAGAGAGATTGGTCATTTGATCACATGCTTAGATTGCGTCTAAAGAAGTGAATGTTCAGTCCTTTTCAAAAAATGACGTTAAGACTATGAATTTGTACACATATCTATGCAGGTTCGGTATACACAGGTCCAGTTTAAGAAACATATATATATATATATATTTATATACACTGGTTCGTATATACGTAAAGGACACGAATTCTCAATCTTAGCATGTCTTACACAGTAACGGCATGTCCCCCAAATGTGTAGAGAATGTTTGTGGCCCCTGTGAAATATAGCACCAACTTGGTAGGACCTGAATGCTTCACTCCTTCCACCTGCACATTCACAAATGTAGTAGCTCATTAGCATCAATCTACACTATCAACAGTGTCACTTTGAGCTTATTAATCTCAGTTTATAGCTTCACAGATGATCGATTTTCATTCCGGACAAGACATCCGACAAGAGGGAGGGTTTTCTTTGACTGAGGTCAAACAACCCCACACATGGGGCAGGTTCCCCCCTTGTCTAGCATTTGCATGAATACGTATATCTTTTGCATAAAATTGAAGTAGGAAAATGGTGAGTGAAGGATTGATCGATAACTTAATTGATGAATTACCTGGCCATGGAGGAGAGAGGCAATGGTGAGATACCAAGCTGTGTAGGTTGTCATCACGAGGCCAAGAAAGGACCAGATTCTGTAATTGTGAAAAGAAGGAATAAACACAGTGGTGGCACAGCAAGCCCCGAAAATGTAAGTCCAAGTCCTCTTGTCCAGATTATCATTTATGTAATATATGTTGCTGCAACATTAAAATCAAAGATACCCCAGTTGCAGACGAGTCAGAATCTTGATTCCTTGTTTACATTAACATATCTCAATATGAAATGAGCTGAGATGTGAATGAGTAGATTATAGCTAGATACCTCGCACAAGCTATGAGTTGAATGACAGATCCAAACAGAAGAAAAGTGCAATTAAATGCCAAACCCACGTTCCTCCAATGCTTCCCAAGGAGCCCATCAAGAACTTCGAACCACTATAGACAAGTAAAAACATAGAAGAGCAAATTTTAATATGTAAATAAAATATTAACAAATAGTAAAATAAGGAAGAATGTTGTCTTTTAGGGTCAAGTTCTTTGAAGTAAGAAGAACCTGAATGACATGGTTTCTGAAATCAACTTTTTCTCTTTCTTTCCTTGTTCTATATTCTACGTAGAGTATGCTAATGAGATAAGCTGTCCAGCTACCCAGCAACCCATAGAAGAGCTGAAAGAGAATCCCAGAGAGCATCCCAAGCTGGGAAAATGAGTAGGGCAATGTAAGCAACACCTGAGCCACCTGCAACAACATAACACAAACACAAACAAATTCTCAATTCTCATTCACAAAAAACTAAAAGAAAAAAGAAAAAACATCGAATTTTCATATATATATATAAAAGAAAAAACCTGATTAGAAGCACAGCTGAACCAAGCATCATAAGCGGAACCACCATGCCAGAAAAACTTTGACAAGCTTGCTTTGATATTCTTAGGCTTCCCTTCAGTCTCCATCTCCACATAATTCCCAACTATCACTGTCTCCACCACTTTGTCACTTGCCATCTCTCTCTCTTTCTCCCTCACTTTCTTGTTCTTATTCCCTCTATTGGTGACCAGCTATGCTATCTATATATATATAGTGAACTTCTCTGGAAAAGGGCTTGAGCGAGGATGAAAATGGAGTTGAAGTGGTGAAGGAGAAGGCGGATATAGAGGTGTATATATACGCAAGAGAGACAGAGCACAGCTAGTTTTCGAAGGGTGGGAAAGGCTGGTTTTGAAAGTTACTGTAGAGAGAGGTTTGGGGAGGCGAGTAAAATCCTCTTTTGGGAGCGTAAAAATGGTCTACTCTGGTGGGCTTGGATGAAAATTTTGGCCTTCGGGTCCTGATTGGTCATTAAGACTTTTGTTGTTTTGCTCATTAAATTATTCATTAAAATAGTTTCATCAACATTTTAATAGTAATTATTTAGAGAGCGTGAGTGGCCTGTCCGCACGAGCGGTCTCCCCATTTCCCGAGCTGGTTATTACAATTCTGTCTCTACCTAATTTACCCCTAATTAATAAGTTTTTTTTTTTTTTTAAAGTTTTAGTTCTTAATTAATTTTCAATAATATCTCAAGAAGAATGAAGTATCTTGATATGACATTTACATATCTGTATTTGTTATCTCTTTGTTTACATATATATTTTGATTTGTCTTGAATCGTTTGATTTGTTTATCATTTAGTCCACGTTACATATGAGAGAGAGTACGAGAGAACAAAGTTAATATTATTGTTAAATTCTATTTAATCAGTTTAAGTTTTTTATATAGATAATTTCTTATCATGCATAAAACCTAAAAACAAATTGGTAAAAAGTGAAGGACGCATGCATAAAATAATTATCTACTTGATTTTGGTCCATACCATCCATAAAAACTCTAATTTCCCTATAATATTGACTCCCTGAAAATAAAGTTTTCTACTAAATGTTCAAGCAAAAAGGATTTTAACCATATGGATCAACATATATATATATACTACTATTCCAATCCTTGATAATAATAAATGAGAAGTAAATATCGATGTAAAGAATGGTAAAGGGCTGATAGGGTAAAAGAGAAGCAAAACGTGTAATAAATTGTAGTAGAACAAGGTACATAGTTGGAAGAGAAAAAAAAAAAGATAAATTAAAGAGAAGCAAGCAAATGGGAGGGAGTGAAGGAATTATAACGAAGTAGACCGCATGATTGCGGCCAAACGGGCGTGGTCGCTTTGCAAGAAGAAGAAAGCTGCTTTTATCACATGGCCTAACCCATTCTAAGCTTCGAGAATTCCCAAATTCCATTTTTTTTTTTAATTTTATATAATTTAGAGCATTGTTTGTCTTAATCCCAAACAAACATTGCTCATTTTTCTGTATGTGTATATGGACGACATGCATAAGAAGCCTTTATCAATTTAATTGGTAGAGAGTTCTTGCATTTTGTAGGACCAAATTTGGATTTAAATTATAGTATTGTTCTGTATGGTTTTTTCTTATTATTTCTCTTCCTTATCATTCAGATTCTCTACTCATCTTTTTACAACTAAATCAAGATATTCTCTTTGTAGTATAAAGTGTAACCTATCTCTTTTCTTTACCATGGAAACATGAATATATATCCTTCTCGAATATTATATATATGCATAGGTATACAAAAGCATGTATTCATAGAAGAAATACTCTATTTTGAGAGTCTTAAAAAATAATTATATGGTAAGTCTTTCTCAGAGGATTTCTCTTTGAATTTGAACAAGTCTCCCAGAGAGATTATTGATTATCTTCCAACTTATGATGGTAAACCATTATGAGTTTGTCTTTCTTACAATGAATAAGGAAAAAATCCCACTTGTTATAATTTGAAAAAAAAATTAAAAAAGTTATGTTGTGGCTAGTGGGTGGTCTCGAAAGCTTTGTTTTGTTGCAGTGCCAACATCTTCATAAGGCTTGTTGGGCATCACCATCACCAAAAACATGGCCTGTGCCTGTGTCTCCTTGACTGCATTTAGTGCAGTGACAAAGCACCATGTTTCTGCATGCTTGTTCACATAACATAATAATCTTTGTTATTGCTTTGCGTTGCTCTTCATCAATTTTGTGTAAGCAAGCGTTTTGATTGTAATAATTACTAGTGATGTAAATGTGTTTTGCACTCTGTTTGTTGATCATAAATTGTTCCTATGTTCCAATATGTGTAGACTATAGTTGATGAGGGTTTTCTGACCCATTGCTGACGCAGTGTTTTGCGCATGTTTGGAAGCAATTAGCATGAATGAACACTGACAATAATCTTATACAAATGTGTATATGTTCTATCACTAATATTAAATTCTACTAGTTGCTCCAAGCCTGCCCATTAAGATACAAATACAATGTTCGCCTTCATTTTCTTCCAATCCATCAGTAACTTGATACTTTTGACACAATTTATGAACTCATACTTCGATATATTTATGAAAAGTAGTACGATTCGTATCCCATATTGAAGACTCGTCACATTCAGAAGCCTATTAGCTACGAATGCCTTTTAAATTTCTTCCAGGATAAGATTTAATCAAGGTGTTTCAGAAACTAACTCCTACCATCAAATTGTTCATCTTTTCCTACCCAATAACATGGAAATTAAGCATTGCAACTCTTCCACTTTCTGGATTTTATTAGACTGACCAAACTAACTAGAAGCAATTAGAATCAAGAAATCTCGAATTATACATTAACAAAGAGAAAATCTATTATCTATAACAGATATACATACATCCACCTAGTTGAGTAATGTCATATCAATATGCGTAAGATGTACGCGTCTAATGATTGGACGGATGCATATACATTTGTTATAGAAAAGTTTTTTTTCCATTAACAAAATAGACTTGTAATACCGGATTGACTAAAACTATCCGATGTGTGATAAAATTTGGATTCTTGTGTGTGTATTAGTGTATAGCTCATGTCACCAACAACAATATTACTATCATTTCTGGATACTATTTCTACTCTTGTTAAGTCATGTTAATGGGGTCTCAAAACACAACTGCATTATGGATAAGAAACAAGAAAGTTGGTAAATCAACATTGATAAACCTAGGCAGAGACAGGGCACTTTAATTATATCTGCTAAATTTTATTATTCAACTACAAGGAACCATTAGACAAAAGGAAAATGATTGGATTAGTTGTGGTAATTCTGATTAAGAAACAACAAAATCATTCAAAATGTTGCGAGTCATCCTCATAACATACACAAAGACAAGCAAATCAATAATAACCTAGCTAGAATGAGCATTGCGTTGTAAGAAAAGGAGCTCGGCAATGCATGCCATGCCTGCTTACAACGGTGGATCCCCTGCAACTGTGAAAAGATCACGCTCTGTCAACCAACCCAATGATGAACAATAATCTCTCTTCAACAATTATTGGTATTGCATCAAGTGATCAACATTGAGGTTAACGTATTTTGTTTCTCTTTTGTGAAGAAATTAATCATCATGCTAATCAATTATCTTCCTCAATCCACTCTCAATAATGTGATCCCCCGTCCCTGCCTATTTCAACTACTCATTCTACATACATACATTTGACTATATTATTACCTAAACTTTCAAAATACTAATATGGGATAAACTTTTAAGGGTCATTTTAAAATACCCTTTTTTTAATAAAAATAGATATTTTCTTTTATATTCGAGTAATGAAAAAATTATAGTTCTAGACAGATTGAGTCAAAGAAAAAAATTAGAAAAAAAAAACAAAAAAAATATGTATATATATTTGAGATGATTAGATTTGATTCTATTAAAGATGGATGGGGTGGAATAATGTTGAAAAGAAAAGATTTTCTGGTGTAAAAAATGATTAAAGCTCTTACATGGGTCAAACTTTTTGGTCTTCTCTTCTGCTTTTATAGTGAAACAAAGATTATGGGGTGTGGGGGCCTGTTTGGGTGTTGATGATTAGAGAAGCACTTATAAGCCTTTTGGGTACTTAACAGGTATGAAATTGAAACAATGCATTGACTTTAAAGGTTAAGTTGTTGTTCAACGAAGTGGGTCTAGATCTGCTGATTGATTCAAGCATATATGATGGTCAACTCCATTAGCAAAGAGCTAGGCATCAGTCTGAACAATTTCTGGTATTTGATTAATGGTCATTTTATGATCAACAAACACCATCATGTTAGTTTCTCTTTTTGGCCTCCACATTGGAAGCAAATTCTAGCACAAAAAGAATCCTAGACTGAAAATTTTCCTTGTCACTCTACTTTTGTGCCATTTTGTCACACCCACTAAAGCTGGCAATGGCATTTCATTTGCCCATTTGCAATTGCAAAAGCACAATATAGCTTTTCAATGTGTCTTACTCGTTTTTCTTTCTTGGCATTTGAAGTTTGAACTTCAAAACTGGCCTTACTCATCTGCCCAGACTGTCAAAAACAAACAAAAGATAAGATAAAAAAAGCCAAGAAAGTAAAA
>JANKKB010029618.1:11848-23759 GCA_026225775.1 Bursera palmeri | reverse complement strand
CCCCCCCCCCCCCCCCCCCCCCCCCCCCCCCCCCCCCCCCCCCCCCCCCCCCCCCCCCCCCCCCATAGTGGTTGCATCAGCCTCATCTCGGTAGTGGTTGCATCAGCCTGATCATATCTTGTTTCCTCGAAGCTAGAATTTAAAGTGTGATTATCATGGATCGAGGATGGACCCCATTATGTTTTTGTTTTTTATGTTTTTAATATTAAGTGAAACATAGGAGTACTGTACATCTTAAATAACTAATTTAATGAATTTTCTAGGATGGACCCTTCTCTCTGAAAGCGAGGCTATACTTCTTTTAGGGGAAACAGTAGACAACCCCGAAGGTTTGATTAACTAAATGTAACCCCCGTTATTCAGAGAGTAGGACGTAGCCTCTACCTTCACACTTCCGCTTAAAAAAATAACACGTGTTTGAGGGTATTATAGATATCTGAATAATTAAATAATAAATTTACCCTGAGCTCTCTCATCTGTCATTTAACCTAATTTTAGGAATAATAACAAAATTATTCTCATTTGTCCTACTAAAATCTAATATAATAATAAATATAATAGTTAAATATTAATTAAAACATCAAAAAATTAATATTTTAAAAATCTAAAAATAATAAACAAAAGAAAAAATCTTTTTAAGGTTATGCAGAATATATAGATCAAATCAATTCGAAAATTTATCTTCTCCAAGTAAAAACTCAGTTCTAATTAAATTTTAATAGTCTATTAAAAATCTAATTAATTTTGCAGATGAAAGAGATAAAAGGGAAATTTATTAATTTTTAATAAATATCTTATTATTTAATAGTTCAAATGTCTGTAATACCCTCAAATAGCTATTTTTTTTTTTAACGGTTGTGTGAATGTGGGGACTGCATGTTACTATCCGAACGATGGAGGTGGCATTTCTATTAGATCAAACCTTGGGGGTGACTATGTATTTTCCCCCCTTTTCTTTTGACCAGCCAATTGAAAAATGAATTATTAGTATAATTTCCTATAAAATACAGCGTGAAACACGTTTTGCCTTTTTAATAGTCATGGTATGTTATAAATAGCTTCAAACGTGCAGGTACGAGTAAGAAATTGAGTTGAAGAAGGAGAGAAGAAAGAGAGAGAGAGAAAAGAGACAGACTATAGAAAATGGTGAGAACACCTTGGTGTGATAAATCTGGACTGAAGAAGGGTACATGGACACCTGAAGAAGATAGAAAGCTAGTGGCGTATGTGAGTAGATATGGCTGTTGGAACTGGCGTCAGCTTCCCAAGTATGCAGGTAATTACAGTGTAAGAAATTCACACAGCAACAGAAGACTTCTGGGTTTCTTAATGAACCTGAGATTTCGTTTATGACGTCTTTGTTATATGTAAAAGGATACTCGATCCGTTTGATAGAATCCAGCCTTCCTTATATAATTGATACTTTTTCACTAAATGAGCCCACATCGATAGCCTACCGATCGATGTGGGCTTATACATATATGTAATAGCTCTTTTATTTGTCAAGAACAGTCTTCATACGTAAATTTAAAATTTAATCTCTTCAATTCTTATCGTAGAATTACCAAAACCTGAATTATCTCCTTTTTTTTCTCCTTTAATTCAATGGAATAATGGATTCTTTTGGTGCAATTTCATAGTATTTATATCCAAAACTTTCATATATAGGAGGAATATTGACTATATCTATGCTTTATATGATATAATTATGTAACTTGAGACTTCCTATTTGGAGCTAATTTTGTTTCATTTTTGTTTTCAGGTCTGTCAAGGTGTGGGAAAAGTTGCAGACTCAGATGGATGAACTATTTGAGGCCTAATATCAAAAGAGGGAACTACAGCGAAGAAGAAGAGGAGACCATCATCAAATTACATGAGTCACTGGGAAATAAGTACGTAAATTTCCATTGTTTATTCATTAATTAGACAACTTCTGAACTCGGAATTGATGTGAGAACATGTGAAGACATATAATATTTCAAGGCAAACCGGGTATCTATATTTTAATACAGGAATCAGGATCAATGGAACGGAATCAACATAATAAGTGAGGTTCTTTAACTCCAAAACAACCACTAAATATACTACTAAATAAGATCTTTGTCATCAACTGCATTCAAACATTGTCGATATGAAGCATCAAGATTTTTTTTTGCGCATGCTTCTTGCATATATATATCTTCTCCAATGAATATAGAAAGCAAAGAAACATCCCAAAATATTATTATCCTTTTGCTTTGCTATGTGTTAAATTTTAGACAAATGAAAAATCTTCTAAGATATGTTAAGGAACGAGTCATTCAACTATCTTTTATCATCCATTCATGAATCTGATGATTGTAGTAGTTGTAAAAACTTATAAAAGCAAGCTAATCAAGATTTGAGAGTAATCTAAATTTGCAAAACTGGAAGGTATCTGTATGATCATATGTATATAATTTCGAAATTTTGGTAGCTAGTTCCACAAGGTGTTTGATATTTAACAAAGATATTTTGCATACATATAATATACTGGTCGACAGGTCTCTAATCCCTTCACATATGTGCAGATGGTCAGCCATTGCTGCTAAGTTACCTGGAAGAACTGACAACGAGATAAAAAACCACTGGCACACCAACCTCAAGAAGCGCTTGAAACAAAATTCAATAGCAAATGAAGCAAAAGATAAAGCAAAAGATCCTCCTGCCCATGAAAGCAGCCTGAGCACCCACGATCTCAGTCTTATGAATCCACAAATTCTTGAAAGCTCACCATCATCACCGCAACCCTCCTCAAGCGATCAACTCTCCTCCATTACCACAGACAGCGCAGCTATAAGCAGCATAGCATCAAATAATTATGTTTTCTTTGAACCATATGCTGAACCAAGTGGAAATTTCTGGACAGAACCATTCTTGGAAGACAATTCGTACAATTTTAATGTTTCGTATGATTTTGCATCATCCTTGGTCGATACAACAGAAGGTGTATCTCTTCATTCTCTATTATTTGATGGAGATATCTTATCCCCATATATGTAAAATTAAGTTGTATGAGACCTTTTGAGATGAAACAATATATTTTGAGATATGAAACAATATATGTTATCGTATGTTCTCTTGTAAGAAAAAGAAAAGCTTTTTTTGTATCGACTGTTTGTTAATAAATATCTGATTATATGAGTGATATTGAATAATATAAACTTTCATAGGATTTTGAAACTAAATTTGTTTCTTCACATATGCTTTTAAGAGGGATTTTTGTTAGAGATTGAGATGAAGCTTAAATTTTAGAGAAGAATAACTTATGAAATAAATCACATATATGACTTAAAGAAATATCCACCGAAAATCATAAATATATAAAAGAACAAGAAATAAATATACCACTGAATTCAATATTCTAACTTAAAACCTAACAAAATCATACTCGGTATCAATGTTTAAATAATTGGTCTACAACTTTTTCATCTCTACAAATAAATTATCTCATGTAATCCCTTATATTTAACTTTATTTTTTAAACTAAATCTTAATTTTAACCGTTTACATGTAGGGAGTAAAAATATTCCTAATTAAATTTTTTTTAACCCTATTCACTTTATAAGTCTAATTTAGATTAATTTTCCTATATCATAAAGAAGTTAAATCAAACAAAAGAACAAGTCACAAAATCCAAACGCCTCAAGTTTATATTCTATATTAATATTGCTTAGTTTTATAGGATACGAATATCTAATCCAAAACCTAATGTTATGAATAAAATAATTATCCTCTTTATAAACTTTCAAATCTTCTGAAACAGCCCACCTGGAACTCCCAGAATCCACGCTAACATTTGGTTGCGGTGCAACAGAGGCTAGTAACCTTCACGGTAGTTAATGCATGAATGGTTTTGTGAGGCTCATATTATTTCTCCCAGCATGACGTTGAAAACTGAGTTTGTTAACGTGCATAATAATTTGTCGCTTTTTGTTGAGTGAGTAAGGTGACAGGGACCCATGAGTATGATGTCGTTGATTGCTATAAGCAGTGATTCCAAACCCAGAAGTTAGTATAATCTGGCAACTTTACGTAAGGCAGACTTGGGTTTTTTCGGGGATGATATGCCCAACCTGACCAACAGTGGGCTGGAATTAAGTTGGTAGCCCAAAAGTTCTGTTTATAGATCAATCAATAAATGCATCAAATTATTCATTAATGTATTCTCAAGCAATTCAATCCCAATGATCCACCTTGTAATTACCATCTAATATAAGTTGAGTGGTTATACACTCAAAATTATTCGTGCAAATTTATCGTATAAACTTATGTGATATTATTATATGGTATCATACTATTAATTTTAATTAATAATATTATTAATTATTGCTTTACTTTTAATTATTACTTTTCTTCGATAATTGTCAAATATTGAATTATTGTGTTTAATGCCTTTATGCAACTTATCATTGCATGATTGATTTCAATTATTGCATTTGAATTGAAAGATTATATGCAGTAATAGACTCTATAGTTCAATATCATAAGCTACCTGTACAATAGAAATATTTGTATGAATTATGTAGTATCAAACATGGGAATTCATTAGCTTAATGTTTTTGAGTGTTCTTAAACTCGGATTAGAAATAACTGAGTTAGGACAAACTAAATAAATCTATTAGTTCTTAAAAAAAGCTTTTAGATTAGGGATTTTTGCTTTTAGTGATTAATCTTAGAATTCAATAAGATCAGACTTTGAAACCAATTCAGGGCTAAGTGAAATTATAAGCTTAATACCGATTCTTATTCATAAGAAATATATTATTAATTTTAGCTATTTCTTTTAGTTTAATTAATTATCAATTTACTCTGGTTTTAGTGTCTAAATGGTATAAGTTTTAGTTATAATCAGTACTCAGTTTACTTAGTCATTGTGGAAATTATAAATCAATTTCATTACTGTATTACTTATTTGACGATTCTGTAAACTTACATATTTACAATAAATTTGTATAAAAAAATTATAAAAGTAGTCATTATAAAAATTAATGTCCAACAACGGCACCAAAAAAAAAATAAAACAAGAGTTGGATTGACTGTTTGTCAGACATGGTTACGAGTTAATTTTTAAACGGACCCTCGTAGTTCTTTTTTTTAATTCTTTATATATATAATGCAGAATAATATTATGTGGGTTTCCTTATATATATATATATATATATATATATATTTTTTTTAAATAACTTTAAAAGAAGTTTTTTCTTATAGAGTTTGAATATGGTCCTAGTCCACTGAACGGCGACCAGGCCTGGATCGGCAGTTTTGGGCTTGACGATTGACAATTCAGAGCCAACTGAAACGTTATTCATAAATCTGATAACCAATGCATTTCGATTTACATCCTTGAAAATCGCAGACTCGTTTTCTTCGTACGGTTTGCCTCAAATCAGTATTCTGAGATTTTTATGTCACAGTTTGTGCCTTATCTGCACGTGCGCATGAGAGGCATAGAGAGATCAGATGCTCTTAATCATCTTTGTCTCAAGCAGTGGATTATATATGCACAGTGCATGTCATGTCATATGTGGTTAGCGAGCCCTTATCTCAACTCTCAAGTAACGCACGAGAATAAGTAGAGATCGTGATTAGAGTCAACTCTTGATGGATCTACAGTATCTACGTAGTGCGTATAAAGGGTCGCATTGTCTTGAATTAGGAGAACTGATGAGGCGGATACGCGAATAAAAAGAAAACTACGTCATAGCTTTCTAGAACAGAGAATTAACTCTCTTAAATTTTATTGATTATAATATATTACAACTTTTAGGGTTTTGATCATTTTATATAAACTAAACATAAAGAACAAAATATCCTATAATAATAAAAAGATATAAAAATAAAAATATCTAAAAATAAAATAACCTAAGAATAAAATAAAATAGAATACGAGACTTGAATCATACTACGTCAAGACCAGAGCCAACCTGCTCATATGGCCAAATATGTACCAGAATCCTTGTGGAGCTGTAAAGCGTTTCCCGCTTTTATTAGTTTAATGCTTTTGCGACGTAGACAATGTGCCACCCTAGCCCACATTCTCACATTTATGAATTTTTGGAGGCTATCATTTCGACCATTTAAAGTTATGAGACATCCCTCTCTTTCAGTCTCTCTCTCTCTCGCATTTCATGTGACCTGTGATGCGGAGCCACAACTCAATGCATGGGATAAAACAGGAGCTGAGGAGCAGGAGAAATCATGTATATCAAGAAACTTTCTTTTTCCATGAAATAACTTGCTTTTAATGAACCCAAAGGCATGAAGGGATGAAACTAGGAGGAAAGATACGTGGATAATTTATGTGTTAGCAATAGGTATGTCTATTCATCATGTGGCTCAAGAAATAGACGTTTACACAATGCTCAGAGTCTCAAACTGAAGAAATTGACTAAGCAAGGCAAATGTTTCGAAGGAGTAACTAATCCAATGGTGGCTCATTCATCTACTTCTAATTATTGATATGAAATTTTTATTTACTGGTGAGAGTTGAAAAATTTGGAGATTTGTATATTAACTTTTTTCATCACTATTCATTTGTCCACGGAAATAAAAATAAAAAACAAGACAAAGGAGGAAGAATAACACAGAAAAACATGTAGAGAGAATTCGGATCGAAATAAATTATGAGGACATCATTGCCCAGAATAATAAAATAAAAAGACACAAGAAAAAATTGAAAAGGACGATAACATTATGGAAGTTGTGGTGGTTAGGTTGATAGTACGATGAATTCTTAACTCAATACCGTTCAGCTCTACTATACTGCTGCAAACCTAATAATAACTTTGTTTCATATTACTCTGTCATGCAGTGAAGGAGACGACAGCACTACAGCAGCTAGAGGGGACAGCACACAGATCTCAATTACCCATTTCTCTTTCTAGTCAATCTACACTTTTATATAAAAACATATACAGAAACATCGATGTACATGTGCCATGAAGAACAACGTTTAACTTGTAGATTAGACATAAAATGCCATCGATATATGAATATTATTAGTATAGTAGGTCATTTTTTTTTTTTTTACATTATACAGGCACATATCTGTTAGGTAAAGTTTGAACATGAGCCATGTTTCTCTTTCAAGTCTAAAGTCACTTTTATACTATCGCGTCAGTCAAGCTAATATAATTATTATACATCAATGAATAATAGCGACAGTTAATGTTATAATAAGAACCGCAAGCTGCCAACCGTCAACATTGTCATTCCAACCCCAGCTAGCAAGCTAATGAGTCTGAAATTTTTTGGTGTTTCATAGTCGTCCATAAGCCGATAAATATCAGTCTGTCAAACTCAAAATGCATCATGATTTGGCCTATCAATTTTCTTGTATTTCTTTTTCAATATAGAGTGAGACCTCTGGATTCTGTGTAAAACATTGTATCTTCAACATTGTCCCAGCTATAATATTAATAAATAGGCAAACCTTATCAACAAAACCATCTGGAAGCTCTATTTTACTTAAATATATGTAGTCTTTAAACTGGATAAAAGGGTTAACCAAGTTCTAGTAAATTAGCCATTTGATTAATGAGGTGTACAATATATTGATAATTGTTTGAGCTCCAACATGTTTACAGCAAATCCTGGGACACAAATAAAGTAGAACTTTCGCAGGGCTGACAGTTGTTTTGTGTTGTTTTATATTAAGGGAAAGTAAAATAATTACAGAAAAATAATGTTTCATTCTCCAAGAAAATTATTGCTTTATTATTATTACTATGACTGTGTTGTTATTCTTCTGCCAGGAACTGAGAGACATAAACACACTAAAACCAAAACAGAAACACAAAATTCAACCCTTAACAATTCAAAGTAATGTTATGTCTTTGTTTGCTGCTTCTGAGAAAACAGAAATAAAAATCTGTTTCTCTTTTTTAGCCTTCATTTTAGCTAACAGAGCAAATGGGTCGTACTATGATCCTGTAGCAGTGATTTTCTCCATGAAACATCAACTTCTCGCCCATTCTCTTTAACTCCTTTTGCTTGCTTTTTTTCATTTTAGTTGAAGCAGCTCGCTCTAGGGTCACTCTCAACTGGAGAAAATCAGTCGCATCAGCACTGTCTCATCTGGGAAAGCTGGCTCCTGTGGTTGCTACAGTACCCACTCATTTTTCTCCTCTTGATATCTCTCTCTGGGCTGCGTGGATTATTGGTGGTAGTAATTGTGGTGGTGCCGCTGATGCCAAGGCCCTTATCACTTTCGTCTGAGCTTGAAAATCGCCGGTCAAGTACGTTGACTGGCGTGTCCGAGCTTGACACCGTGTCAATACCTGACTCGTAACCATCCATTGCCATGTCTTGTACTGCATTGTAGCACTGCAGCATACTTTCCTGCAACAAACTTATCTTACACATATTACTAACTTAACATATTTTAATTTAATTATAATCTTTAAAAAATAATTTCTTTAACCAAAACATCACTTCAAGAAGTCAAAACCTCCAATAAGTAGAGATTTTTAGATTCTGTTCACAATCAACAATTACAAACAAAAACTGTATTGATTGTAGTCTTTGACACAGGACAATGTTTAAGTCTCTAGACGTCAAAAAGATGCTTTTAGAATGTGAACCATTTCAAGTTTGTAGACTTAACATAAACAAGATTTTAATTACCTTATTTACATATGAACAGTTGGAAATTGCTTTTCTAAAGCAAGAGAATTGCAAGGGAAATAGTTCATGGGAAGCAGAGAGAAGAGCTGATGCAGCGATTATTGATGGCTTGAACTCTAAAAACTCGATATCTGTAAATACGATATGATCAAGCATTTGTGAGTTGCGATGTAGAGTAAGTAATGCACATAGATAACAATGTGGTGGGTATTCATATGTTACCATTTTGAGCTTTTAAAATGATTTGACTAGCTCGAGCTTTAAGAGATTGTTTCAATGGTGGGTCTTTGAGCTTGAACAGAGAAATGAAATAAGAGAGAAAAGAGAAGGGAGTAATTGAGCGCATTCTCCATTTCAGAGCCCCCAAGATGAGATATTCCATTCGCTGTATTGTTTGTGTGTCAAATATCAGTCCTCCATCACCCTGCACAAGAGGTTTTGGCTTAAGGTTTCTCTAGTCAACAACATATAATGCTGTAATTGCAAATTTGCATGACACATATTTTCTTTACCTGAAAATTGGCAAAAGTGAACTCGGTTTTCCTCATCTTGGCCGCCAGAGAGATACAAGAGAGTGCAACAAGTCTAAGCATCCAAGGCTTCCGTTGCTACATTTTCCAGATTCAGTTTAGATCTCAAAATAACCACCAACAAACAGAACAATAAATTACTCAGAAGAGTCACCAAGGTTTCAGAAGTTTTTACCAACATTACTTGGCTTGATAAGAACCTATCCAGGTAATTGGAAGCAAGATATGATAAAAACGGATCATAGCTGCAGGAAAACTGAAACAACAAACTAAAACAGAAATCAGAATTCTCAAAAGAACATGCTTTAAGCAACACTTTCGGAAATTCGATAAATTTACCTGTAAGATTGAAGAGATAGCCCCTCGCCGAAGAGAGACATCAAAAGAGCTGGCTCTGAGAGTCTTGAAGTAGTTCTCTGACGGCATGTGATCAGACTCAGCAAGGAAAAGATATGGTATCGTTTCTATTTCATCGTTAAGGTCTTCCAAGATATTTGTTAAAGGGTTTTCGAGATTGAACTCCATTGAGCCTAAAACTTTGTGAAGATCAGCTCAGCAGAGGGCAATGAGCATTTGTTGAAAGTCAAGCTAAAGTCAAGTATATAGTGATAAGTCTGCAAGCAGACAGAGAGAGAGTTGAGTGCTCTGATATCTTTATTAAAAGATGGTGTGGTGGAGACTTGAAATTCACTCCTTCGCAAATGAAGCTAGTTGTTGGTTTCTTAATTTACTTAACAGAAGTGCTTTGCATTGACATATGCTATAGCTAGCTCTCTTTTATTGGGAAGGAAAACAAAAGAGGTGTAATCAGATGGGGTCGGGGCCATTTGTGAGGTCGAAGCTATGACAGAAAGAGATTGGTCACAGATGAACAAAAGGCCAGTTTAGAGCTTTCAATTATTAGACTTTTTTCGTCGGGCCAATGAGCTTTTGAAACGTATATTCTTCAGGTACTAAAAAGAACTTACGTATGTTTCTTGATGGATTTTGTATTTGTAATCGAATTGAGTTAAAGCCATAACACGATTATCCTGTTAAAGCGGTCACTTTGATAAATTTTATGGATTTATGACACGTAAACTCAGCACGTGGACTCCATCTTTTGCTAGTGCCAGATGAGATTAATTTATCTGTCTTCCACATTAAACATTCGGAGTTTGAATAGTCAAATATTATGGCCAGTAATGTGAAAAACATAAGCATTCGCAAGGGAAGAATATTAATTATATATATCTTACTTATATTTCACGTGAATTATTTGTTAATGTGTGTATGTATATATATATACATATATATATATATATATATATATGTATATGTATATATATATATATATATGTATATGTATATATATATATATATATATGNTGTGAAAAACATAAGCATTCGCAAGGGAAGAATATTAATTATATATATCTTACTTATATTTCACGTGAATTATTTGTTATATATATATATATATATATATATATGAACCTGGTCGGTGCTAGTAGGTTTTGTCTAAATCAAAATTAAATTTAAGAAAACTTAATTATTTATATTACCCTACAACAAGAGGTAAAATATTATAACTTGATCTTTTATTAATGGTTTCAAGATATTAAAAAAAAACCATGCATTTGTACAAGTTTTATGCTTTCAATGTGCAGAAATAAATGCAGGGAAAGTACAACTACGATTATAATTACAAATTAACTTAGGACATGTCTTTCCAAATTTAAAGGGCTTCGTTTCACCTCACCTGCATACCTATGCATATAGTGGCTGTAGACTCATCGAAAAAAGAAAGAATCAAATGCATACTTCAATTAAGAGAGAACCAAGTTTGTCAAGTAAAGAAGTAATTTTTTGGTAACAATTTGACTGCTACCCTCCCCACATCCCAGAATTATCAAATACAGGCAACCAAGTGGGCCTCAATCCTTGAGCAACATGTATTATTCGACAAATTCGAGGAAAATGACAAGTTTGAATTGTTGCCTTCTTCACACCAAACCATGTAACTACTCCAAGAGAAAGTCTTCGACATGCATCCACTCCCGCCATTCTATATGTGCGGTTGAAGAAAGGTCAGGGCTCTCAAACATCACCAGTTATGCATTAACTTTTTTATTTTGTTGCAGCGTGACAGCTTGTGTTCATGTCCTCGTATTGAATGAAAGCCCCTCTCCTTTCGAATGGAAGAAACTACTAGTAAGACAAACCTTTGGTGGTTAGAAGCATGTGAATACTTTACTACATTACTACATTAATTAGTTTGGTCTAACTTTATATATAATAAAATAAGATATTAGAAGTAGGAGTGGAATTCTTTATTGATTTTGATTAGCCTCCAAGTCAGTGAAGATCATGTCATCTGTGTTAAACTTACACAATTGAACTCAAATTGTATATGTTCAGGATAATTATTATCATTTACTTTTAAAGGGTGGAAATCGATCCAAGGTGGACTGCTAATAGACTTCAGGAATATGATTGTTGAGGGTGTGGCTCATATGTCATACAACTGAGGAAGGTGGCTAGTTGTTGGAGCAGCGCGACAACAACTAGCCTTTNAGCTTAACACGTTTGAGCCGTGGGAAAATATATGGGTTGGGGTCCGCGGTATGGTAAGGGTATTTTGGATATTTTGGGAACTAGGGTTTTTGTTATATATTCATATTGATGTAACCCTAATTTACAACATAGTGAATACTTTTGCCGTCACAGTGGACGTAGGCTCATAGCCGAACCAC
>JANKKB010029618.1:0-11798 GCA_026225775.1 Bursera palmeri | reverse complement strand
TTTTCTCTTTCTATTCCAATTATTGCACAACAATGATAAATATGATCAGTTTATAGGATTAAGGGCAGTTAATTACAATGCTAATTCAATGATTACGAGAGATTAGTTTATAGGTACATTATTGAGTGGTTATCTTGAAGTGTTATATATATATATATATATTGTTTGTGCCGTGGACCTGTGTCAATGGTCATTGATGTACAATAGCTGCTAGCTAGCGGCTATTATTTGGGGATTGAAATTGACTGAGGTCACTTTCCCTNCATTATTGAGTGGTTATCTTGAAGTGTTATATATATATATATATATTGTTTGTGCCGTGGACCTGTATCAATGGTCATTGATGTACAATAGCTGCTAGCTAGCGGCTATTATTTGGGGATTGAAATTGACTGAGGTCACTTTCCCTTCAAATGCAGAATAAGATTTGCCCTAACGCTGTCCTGATATGGGACCAATTTTGAATGATTTACCCTAATTGATCATCAAGCGAGGGTAACTAAAAAAGCGTCCAATTTGAAAAATGGTCCTAAACAAGAACAATCTTTTAAATCGTCTGACATTGTAATGGGACCATTTTTAAGCGGTTACCCTATTGATCAAGGGATATGAGTATGACTGCCGCTTCTGTCCATGCAATGCATGAATTTTTCAGTGCCATATACATGCATGAAGCTTTATAGCACTTGGCAAAACTAGATGGTGCATCATTCATAATACCATGGATATTCATGCAAATATATATATATATATATATATATATTGTAATGGCGGGCGAAGAAAAGACTAGTTAATTGTGTTTAAGAGGACAGACAAAACAAAAAATCCTGTAGAACTTTCTAAATAAAAGATTCATTTATCTGCTTTGTCCCTTGATAACTTCCCAAATTGTAGTCTCTTTGGCTGCACAGTCTCAATATTGTCGATACTGTATGATACGAAGCTAATAAAACTAGTGGAAACACACAACAGCAATTCTCACTTTATAAGCAAGAAATAATCATGTGTGGTCGTTGTTTATTGAGAAAAAAGTCCCAACATAATTCTTCAATGCACCTACTTTTGAAATTATTCACCAATGAGATTTAGTAGTTTGACCTGCCTTTAGTGCTTGAAACCCACATGGAGCTTGTTACTTTACTTTCATCTTTAATGGAATATTATATTGTTATTTGAGGATGTGAAAGTATTGATGTTGCCATATAAAACCCAAGTTTTGTATTACTATTTTGTTGACAAGAGAAAGAACATCAACCCCCACATCATATTTTATATTTGTATTGATCTATCTTGTGTTAATGTAGAATTGCAAGAGATGATCTATGTGTTTAATTTTAATGTAACTTCTGGCAATCTCAACTAAATTTTTAATATTTACTAAATTCTTTCTCTATCGAAAAGCTCTCTGATATTAGTCAAATGTAAAGATTTTTGTAATCATCACATAAATTATTCACACCTAATTTTCAACGAAAAGTGGGGGAAGATGAACCTAATTTTAAAAAAATCCTGGCAGTTCTTAGAGCAGGATAATGACCAATTCCTAAAGAATTTATTATGGAGAGTTAATGCCTTCATGGATGAGATCGTTAGCTGAGGGAGACTATTGACTACTTCTCACCTTGTGAAGTCAATTGTGCAAAGAGAGCTCTAGAAGGGAAATTAATAAATTATTCTAAATTAAGCTTGAAATTTTTTATCTTCGAAGTGCATATATTAATAGATATATAATACGTAAGGAATAGCAGGCTTGCACATATAGAAAGGGCCAAAACACACTGCCAAGTGCCAAATCTGGTCTGTGCATGCACGAACAGTTAAAATGGTTGCTCCTCCATGCTTAGGATTCGAATAGTAATCTGAGTCAACCTATTCACTTATGATGAATAAATTATAGTGTGATTCAGAAAATGTAATATTTGAGGAAACTTATAATAATATATATATATATATATATATATATATATATATATNATGTAATATTTGAGGAAACTTATAATAATATATATATATATATATATATATATAGTTAAGAAGCCAGTTGGATATGGAAATCACAAGAAGCCACACAGCTTTTAAGTTTCTATCATCTCGAAATGCCTTTGAAGAACGTTCCATTTTTTTGGGGGATTGCTTCAAGGTTGCTCCATCTCGTTCCCCTCTCCTTTAATCATTAATTTATCTCTACCATTTATTTTTTTCCTTGTCACTTTTCTTGTTGGGTGTCTTATTCTTTGACGATGATGATAATGGATTCTCCTCTCTATCTTTTCTACGCATTGGTGCAAGAGAAAGCCTAAAGAAACCAAAGATACCCACAACTACTCCACCTTTTACTTTTTTTTTTTTTTCTTTCTATAAAATTTTTATCTCACTTTGCATTTTACGATTTTCTTATGTGAAAGACTGTAAACGTACAAATGCAATATAATGATACCATGTATGATTGATTAATAACATAAAATGCGAATTTATCTGTAGACGTATTAATTATAATGCATTGAAATAATAACATAAATAAACGTCAATTAATAATATAAAAGTAAGAAATGGTAATATGAAACGTTGAGACCGATAATTAATGTAAACAACTCCTATGTTAACATTACAAGTATTATACATATGTTTCCTATCTGCAATCTTACATTTGAAGTTGCCTGCCACACATCCCCATACTCAATATCGAAATTTGTATTAATTTAATTGTGGGAACATATTATAAACTAAACTAAACTTAATTGGTATTTATTTTGAAACGAGTATGTTTTGCAAAAGAGGGTGAGAGTGGCAGGGGATGATCAGAAGGAGAATTTGCACGCTTGAGAGAGTTGAAATAATAATAATAATATTGACGAGACAGGGAAGGAGAGATGCAGGTCACATGATGAGTAGATGTTTCACGCTCATACACCCATGCAGATAACAGCATCATTGTAGACAGGGGCAAGGCCAGGCAAACAAGTGGGCCTTTCTCTACTTTGGGACAAAATCGAAAACCTAAATCATTGTTTATGCTCTTTAGAAGGCAATGCCAGAGTTCTAGCCAGCTCTACTTGACGCTTCTAATTACAACCTCTGATCCAATATAACCCCACTTTAGACTACTAAAATAGACCGGCCAGCCGGTCACCTATACCAAAATATTTATTCGCATTAATTCCATTCCATTCTCCATTTAGGTTCAGAAAAGCCTATACTTGCTTCCCATTTCTTTAAACAAACATATGTAGAGGTTATCTTAAGCCAATTGAAAGTGATTTTGATACATATAATAAGCTACACTACACAACACTCCTTAAAGTTCCTAACTTTTTGTTCCAATTTTCTTCTTTATTTTAAGAAGTGATGCAGGCTGCAGCTCAGGAAACAAGTGGGGAACACCCAAGCTTTTAATATTCAAGTTGGCCCAAATAAAGGCTACAGACTTGGCCCAAGCTTAACCTGGCTAAATCCAAGTAGTTGATTTTTTGGAGGAAAAACAGTCTGAATGTGACTGTGGACATATTCAATGTCTATGAGGCCTTCCACAAAAGGCTCAAGTGAGAATGAGGCCCTAAAATTGGAGATGAGCCACTTGTGAAGGACAGATAAAAGCATCATCTCTAAACATGTGGCTATGTGGCACCATAGTTCTTTGGTGCCTTATCCACTGGACTGTTGTGGTTGGTTGTTATTAGCTAACTACATAATACCAACTAAAAATCTGAACCTCGGAGACTACTCAATTTCCACACCAAGAATTCTCCAATCTCCACAATGGCTTCCTCCACTCTTTCCCCTGCAACTACTTCTCAGGTAAATTCCATTCAGATGTTATCAAAAATCAACTTTCTTTTAATGACAGACAATGTGTATTGAGTTTTAGAATCAACTTTCTTTTAATGACAAGCAATGTGTATGAGATTATCTAAAACTAACTTTGATAAGTTTCTTGATATAGTTATGCTCAAGCAAGAGTTGCATGTTCTCTCCATCAAGAGCTCTTCTTGGGAAGCCAACAAGGACCCATATGGTGACAAAGGACAAGGGCTTGAAAATCAAGTGCCAGGCTACTAGTATTCCAGCTGATAGAGTGCCCGACATGAGCAAGAGGGAGCTCATGAATTTACTTCTGTTGGGTGCTCTTTCACTTCCAACTGGATTCATGTTGGTTCCTTATGCCTCCTTTTTTGCCCCGCCTGGGTGAGTTCAGCCTTTTTTTGTTCCCTTATTCGTCTTTCTTTTTCATTCTGTTACTCATTACTCTATATGGTTCTTAATTCTGATGGAAATTTATGCTTGTTAGCTTATTTGATTGCTGTTTAAAAGCTATTCTGCAAAATTAGCTGAACTTTCAAGTTGTAGCTAGCAAACAGTTCATAGTGATTTAGTGAATATTTATATTTACCGTTTTTTTAATATTTCAAGATTACTTTTTTCTCGTTTATTTGGACGTGGTGAATTTTCAGAAATGCGATTACCCCAAACCTGTTACTTCAAATAGTAGCTATCAAGTGTTGTTCACGAAGATGCTGGTTTTATGAAGTATTTTGAATTATGTTTTTCAAAATTGTACTCAAATTTGTTGGAATGCGATAACAGGTTAGGAGGTGCTGGTGGCGGCACCACTGCCAAGGATGCCCTAGGCAATGATGTCATTGCTGCTGAATGGCTTAAAACCCATGGCCCTGGCGACCGAACTCTCACACAAGGATTGAAGGTACCGATAGCTTCTTTCATATCTCCCATAATAAAACTCAATATACCTGCGGTAAAACATGAATTTTGAACATATGCCTTCTAATGTTTCTCAAGCATCATCTGATGAGAAAAGGGGCATCAACTTCACCAATAATTTTCCATGGTCCTGGATTTGGCATGTGATACACTTAAAGAAATAGCTCTGTTTGGATATGAATATGAATGTATATATGAAAGCCACAACATGGAAATCTTGGTTACTAGTAGGGATCATAGGTTGAGGAGATCCAACTGACAATTCAATTGTGGATTCCAGGGAGATCCAACTTACCTTGTTGTCGAGAAAGATAAGACGCTTGCATCATATGGAATAAATGCGGTCTGCACACACCTTGGATGTGTTGTGCCATGGAATCAAGCTGAGAAGAAGTTCATCTGCCCTTGCCATGGATCTCAGTACAATGACCAAGGAAGAGTTGTGAGAGGACCTGCTCCATTGGTAAGAAATGCTTAACTTATGCCCATGTATTAGCTGGTCAATTACGGTTTTCTGTGGCAATAACAATAATCGCCTGAATTGTAATCTGAACTTTTGCTTTGTTATTCTGTTGACATTGGAAGTTGTGTCTAGAAATAATATTGAGTAGAGCATGCTTTTAAGAGGGAAAATAGAACTTACAAGCTCAAGCACTATATCTCACATTCACTCTTTGCTAGAAGAGCATAGAAATAAGCCTTTAGAATTGATTGTGATGCTAGATAAGTAGAAGTCTTTTTTCCTAGGAAATGATTGTGTGTATACCCTGATACTTACTGATAATTTACAGTTTGACTTTCTTATAGTTGTTAGTAAAAGACTGATGAAAACAAACTTCAATTCTACTTTTTGCTACAGTCCTTGGCATTGGCTCACGCCAACATTGAAGATGGCAAGGTAGTGTTTGTTCCATGGACCGAAACAGATTTCAGAACCGGTGATGCTCCATGGTGGGCTTAAACTTCTTCCCATAGCCTTTCATTCCCTATTCAATACTCAAGTGGGTAGTGTTTCAGTTTGTTTTGCATCACTACTGCATAAACATCCTGTATTATAAGAGTCATGCTTTTCTGAAATAGAGAAAACATCCTGTATTATAAGTTGAAATGAATACCTGATTTAATCTTGGCACTTGTGATCTTTGTAATATTGACCATTTCTATTATCCATTCTTTCTATCTTATACCATTACACCATCAAGAAAGCTCTCACGAATTTGTTTGGGATTGTTGTAGCTAGAGAATATTTCAATTGCAACTGCCCTATCAGAAAAATCTGTTGGATGAAAAAAGTTGCGAGGTATTTAGTAAATTATTCTTTTAAGAAAGTTGTGCTATTCAAAAGTTAGACAGAAGTGTGTTTGGTAAAAAGTAATCACTATGTTTAATAAAACATAACATAAAACTAAAATAATTGCATAATTCATACAAAATACATAATTTTACATGTTCATCACTATTGTATTTTTGAAGTTTCTATTTCTTGTGTTTCAAAAACATTAGTACTATAATTTATGTTATGAAATACAATATTATTTTTCTACCTCTTCATCAATGATGAAATTTAAACCATTCTCAAAATTTTGAGCAAGCATTATGATGTAATTATGAAATGTCTTGGTTGCAATAACAATATTCACTTGTTTCGACAATGAATAGTTTGGCAGATTCTTTAAAATCCACCCTTTTTACCTTCACAATCCAAGAAGAATGCAGATGATTCAAACACTACCTCTTTCCTTGATAAGCTGTTGGTTTACTGCGCAATGAAAATCTGTGGAAGGTGATAGTTTTGAATATTTTGCATCTACTAAAAAACTATTTTATGATAGGTGACATTTATAAGAAATATCAATTATATAGAAGATAAATAATATGTAAAGATTCAGTAAAATGTAACGTTACGGAGGCTTAAGAAAATCTAGTATAAGATCACGAATGCTAAATAACAATAGGATGGGATTACTTACACCCAATTTTTTTTATTAATACGTCTATTTACTTGATAAACCCACCTATTAAGTTTAAAAATTACAAAAAAAAAAAAAAATCGAAAGAACAAACTCTTCAAGTGATTCATGTTCATGTTTTTCACTTGATTTGATTTCTATCAATACTATTCTCTATCTAATGTCTACCCATTCATTCTCTTCTGGATATGGTTGATGAACCAACCCACTGCATCCAGTGGATTTTGAGTTTGTGAATGAGAGTTGTGAATTCTGAAATTGCAAATTCTAGACCATCAACCGTTATTGGTCTATGATGGTCTAATAGTTCTTGATGGCCGCTTAACGGTACAGTCCTTCAACGGTTCTTCAACAGTCCTTGATCGTCGTCGAACTTTCAATTATGAGAGCATAAATTTAGGTGAAGGAGTTGAAGGTGAGACGCAAGTATAATGGTCATTTAGCTGGATTTGGTTAGATAAATAAAAGAAAACTTAGGGATTGGTTATTTTTCAAAGACCCCCTTAATTTGGGCTATTTCAGTTAGTTTTCCATAAGAAAATGAATTAAAAAAATCTTATAAACCTCTTATAACCATCCTTATGTTCCATGTAAAACTTTCAGTTTGGAGATCATATAGTTTGGGAGCAAAGCAGAACGAACATTTGATCTCGTTGGTTTGAATCTTCTATTGCACCAGTTTCAAATCTCTCTCCTTTTCTTTCTATTCCCTCCTCTGCTAGCCCAGTTAACTAGCAAGCTCTAACCCAGCCTAGTGGCAGCTGGTTCATGCTGTTCAATGGGAAGCTTGAGTGGAGGCATACCCCTCGGCTTGGTGTTCATGCTGAACAAGGCATGTTAGTCGAAGCGCGAAGATGCCTACTATATTTGGTTAGGCATACCCCTAGGCTTGGTGTTCATGCTGAACAAGGCCCATCAGTCGAAGCGCGAAGCAGCCTACTATATTTATGGACTTTTTTTTTTTTTTTAATATAATTGACTCAAATTATTTTAGGCCTCCAAAAGTTATTCTCCCTAAGTTCTTATATGTGTGAAGGTTGATTTTTTTTTTTTTTTAATAATTTCCAACATCATATAAAAGTTTACTTATAAATTATTATGCGCTATTAAAATCAAAATATAATCTTAAAATATCTTTTCTTTTTCCATAACTATTTTATTGAACATTAATTACAATTAAGTATTTTAAATTTAGTATTCTATTCTATTTCTTCCAATAATATCTCTTTTATTATAATTAATATTTGATATTTAAAAATGCTATGTTTTAGTATAAAAAGTAAAGCCTTTGTGAATTTTCTTACATCAAAAACTTATTTTTTAAATTGTGAAGACTTAGTTGAATCCCAAGAGTGGTTATTGATTAAATTGTCAAAAACAATAAAAAGATGTCAATGAAAATATATTGATCGAATCAACTGAATTGTAATTCTAAAATTAAATTCATTATAGGACTCTTTATATATCTTTTAGAAAATGCTATGCATGTCACTCGGACTCGAACCGAGATAGTTTAACATTGCTTCCTAGGAGGGGCGTGCCTGCCGATTTTACCTTAGCTCAAAATCATAATACCCTATTTTTATTCAATCGTTAGGTTAAAAGTGTCAATCAATTTTAATGAGATCTTTTTTAGAAAACTTTTATATTGATGAATAAAATTTTGTTTAAATAGAGATCGAAAGATTCTTTTGTCTTCTTGTTTAATTATTTAAGATTTTAATTTTATTTAATTTAATATAACAATCGAACAAAATAAATAGATTAAACTATTAAAAATAATATACCAGGCATAAATCAAATAGACAACATCTGTCTAATGAAAAATTGTATTACCTTAATAAAATTTAGTTGATAATTTTTTATATTAAATGTGAAAGACCCATTTTATAAATTTTGTATCCCTTTGTGTCCACGTTACATGAGACCATTACATTTGGGATGGAATTTCTTTTCTACCAGTATATGAATAGCTATCTATTATTTGTTTGAATAATCAAATACTCATTTTCGACAGCACAACGGAATCAATGACGTTAGAATGTGTCCTAGTCATCAAAATATATCACCGACAGCCAAAAAAGAATAATAATAATAATTAAAGAAAAAACCAAAATTAAGATTAACATAGTAAAAAAATTAAGATATCATAACCGATAAATTAACATATCGATAAACTAATATGTCTTTTTTTATGTTAAGCGATAAAAACTAATCATTGAGCTATCGTGTTATTGAGCGCTAAATCCAACAAACTCATGTTTCATGAAAGCTAGCTTCACAATAATAAAATATTTTTTACAAAAAATACTACTCCTATAAATTATTTTACAAACTCATGTGTCATGATGTGATTGAATGAGTAATTTTTTAAAATCAATTAAACGAACTAAGATAGATGTGTGTCAATTGTTCAACAATGTCATGTGAGTGTGTATAGATAGTTCGTAAGTGTAGCACTACTCTTTTTTTACATCTAATCTAATTAATCTAAAAGAAAATTGACCTTAAAATATTTAGAACATGTAAAATAAATATGTTTGAACTTTTTTAATTTGTATAAGGATTCTTATATCAAAATACTTTTAAGAGAGAGAAAAAAATATATTATTTATGAGTAATCTTAAATGTACAAAGTCTTGTATACAAACTGAGATGATATCAAGTAAATGATAAGGTGAAAGTCTAAATAATAAATATTAATTTATTAATCTTATCGATCACTTGATACCACGTTATAATGTATACAAACTTTATACACAAAGTATTACTCGTTACTTATCTACATATTTCATTATGATCAAAGACTCAAATTCAAAATTACTTTAGACAGTCTACTTTAGTATAAATTCTTTTTCAATGCTCATTTGATCGTTGATTATTGATATGTCATTATCATTATTATTTTGTCAACCTTAACATTTGATGATTTTTGGCCATTAAAATAATTATTTTAACCCTAAATGATATTTGATATATATCATATATTTTTATTTAAAGTTATCCATTTAGTTTCTGGAATTTTTTATTGTTACAACTGTTTAGATAAAATAAAAAAAAAAAAACCTTTTTTGTATATTTTTAAATAATTAATCATTTAACTCGTTTAAAATATAAAACATACATTGAGATGGCAAAAAGTCGGGCCAGGTCAAAATAGTGTCAGGCCAAGCCAGTCCAAAATAGTGCCAGGACAGGCCGGGTCAGACATTGTAAAAAATTTGAAGGCCTAGACCTACACTATTTGGATCAGGCCTACCAGGTTTATTACTGTTCATTATTTAATAATTTTTAATTATTTTTTAATTTATAAAATAAAAAAATTAATAAAAATTAAAATTGGTACAATAACAGGTTAGGTCAAGCCAGCCTACAGGTCCAAAATCTAGGCCTGAGCCTGGCCTACCTTAGGCTGAGCCTTAGACCAGACCTGCACTATAGCATACAAATCAAGACAGACCAGACCAAAAAATAGATCAAACTAGGCTAGGTCAGGCCAGGCCAACCTAGACTTGGCCTGGCCCTTTGCCATCTCTACTGGTGATTGAATGATGTAGGCAAATATTTTGAATGAAATTGGTCAATCAATCTATGTATTAATGATTAATCCAATTAATCATCACCACTGGATCTGTGTCCCCATCTATCAGATCAGTTCAACGTGGGACCTAAGGGTCAATTAGAATAATAAAAGAGAGGAAGAAAAGAAGCGGATAATCAGATCAGGGTTGGGGTTGGGCGTGGCATGAGAGAATTGGGCTGAGTAGTTGAAGCATTTAAGATTTCACAGGCTCTGTCCCTTAACGATTTCTCTCATCTGCTTGTTTTTGGTTCACATGCTTTTTCATGGACCAGGGAATGGACTCAACTGCGCAAAACAAAATCAACTTCCTCAATTTTCGTTTCTGAACACAATTACAACACTAAAGTAAATAAAAAACAACAAAATTCATACCTTTGATTTCATTGGAAGATCTCAAAAGAGGAAAAGCGGATCCAGAAATTGCATTAGACGAAGTTGCAGCAGCCAATAAAAATAAGTGTTTTTATTTTGAAAAATAAATAAAAATAAAAAGGAAGAAGAAGAACAATGGTGATGGTATGTCTGACTTTTGGGATGGCGGTGTGGTGCGACAGAGGCAGTGATGGTACGGAGAAGAAGGGTTCAAGGAGGATAAGGACGAGAAGAGAGATAAAGGTGGAAATGGTATTTTTTTAATTTATTAAAATTTAAAAAATTAGGAGGTAAATGTTAGTTTAATAAAATATTTGAGTTAAGTGTTTTTGTCAAATCTATCGGAGGGTTTAGAGTTAATTCCCCCTTTATTATGCCTTATCCCTATTGCGGCACTTCACCAACAATATATGCTTTTATTTATTTATTTATCTATTTATTTATTACTTTTATGCTCAATATTATGAGATTCTAATGAATATCTACGTTATTACATTATCACAGTATATATAGTCTTTTGGGTTTGTTCAGTTCATATTTCTTAAAAAGAGAAGACGCAAAAAACTTACACTCTAAATAAATAAATAAATAAATAATTGACTTTTCATATTTTTTTTAAAACAAAAGAAAAATATTTATTAAGAAAATAGATAAGAATCTCTAATAACTTTCCATAACCTATTTGAAAAATCGAATACTCGGTTTTCCGAAACACAATGGAGGAACGTACGTCCGAACATGTCACTAACAACGGGTGTGTTGAAGGGATGAGCAGCTAAAATTTGAGATTTTGGTGTGAATGATTAAAAACGATGAGAGGTAATTTTGTCCTTTATTAAAAGTGAAGAAGGTAGCATTAATAAATGAGAAAATAGCAAGGATTTATGCCTAGATACTTAAAGTTCTTTTTTTTTTTTTTTTATTTCCCTATTACCAGTCTTTGAACCCAGNAAGGATTTATGCCTAGATACTTAAAGTTTTTTTTTTTTTTTCTTTCCCTATTACCAGTCTTTGAACCCATCTAATTCTTGAAATCTAAATGTTTCTTGATCTAGGTATCAATTACTTAGTAAATAACTAAAATTTGAATCCGTAACTTCAACCCTAGTTCACATTTGTTTACATATATTTGAAACCCCAAAATCGAAAACCTAAAG